>JAUEJL010093462.1:0-13968 GCA_032274825.1 Drosophyllum lusitanicum
CGGTGAAGGGCGATGACGGCGGAGGCTGCGCGGTGAAGGGCGACGACGGTGGAGGGTGGGGGTGGATATGGGGAAGGGTGACGGAGACGATGGACAAAGGGAGATGACAAGAATGTAGAGACAGTGAAGGGCAACGGTTACGGCGGTGGAGGTGGCCGACAATGGTGATGCCGGTGACGGTTATGGCAGTGACCTATCACGGTAGAGACGGCGAGAGTGAAGAGTCGGTTGATGTGGTGAAGGCGAACTGTGAATTATTGGTTAGATAGGTCATGATTTTGAAATCTCACATATGAGGGATTTAGAAATATCACCCCTCCCCAAAGGATTTTGAAATCCCACACTTATAGGATTTGAAATCCTAATCCATTCCTTCTTATTTTCAACCAAACATAGGATTTCAAAGGATTTCAAATGGTTTACAGTATTGGGTTTCCAAAACAAAAAAAAAGCGTAGTTTGGTTTTTACATGCATACTTTAAATCTAAAGTAGATTGGTGAACAAAGTTATAAAAAACATTACTCTAAGGATTAAATCAAAATTATAAAGGAAAATGTTTTATAAAAACATGATTTTTATCTATTTAACAAAATTGAAGCGTATATAGTTTTCTCATATACTTAAAAATAACTAACAAGTTAAAGACTTAGAAAATTTGCCTGAACTGCTCAAAGCTAGTCATCCATAAGGACGCCAACAATGTAGTATGATATTAGTATGATGTAGTTTGGTCTATTACGCGAACCGTAACATAAACTAAAACTCTAGAAGTAAAGAATCAAAAGATAAGAATGAGTTAGGAACCACCGTTATAAAAACATTATCAAATCATTAGTCATCGTATAAATTATTAAAACTAGATTTGGCATACATAAATTCACAACACTATAAACTACATTTAAACATCAGGATGTAAGGGCTGCCCACCAAACTTTCATGAACTGCAAGATACCTAGTCATGTCTCACATAAAGCTTTGTTGGTGGAAGTACATATCACCATGGATAAAGCTTTGATGAGGGAAGTTTATATCACCCGGTATAGTGAGAGAACCCTGAGGTAGTCCGCTATATACCGGTATAGTTAGGGAACCATGGAGAGAGCTTTTAAAGTGCAAAAGGTAGTGCAAAAGGTAGTGGTGGTGTGGTTAATAGATATGAAAGTAATTGAAGTGTAAGTTGCATTCTCAATGGTCGCATCACGGTCAATGGTGGATGTTCAACTCAACATATTTACTGGTTTTCAAAATACATATGTTAGAGTATCCAAAGTGGTTTGTGTGGTGTGGTGGTGTCGTGATCACCATGGCGTGGTGTTGATGTGATTCCATACCATCACAATGTGATAGAAGGGAAGTGTGATGAATTCCATGATCAAATAAGTGGCATGGTGATATTTTTTCCTATTTTATTATATTATTAAAATTTGATTGATGGACTATAGAGGTAAGTAAGTACAATAACGAAAAGTAGGAAAGATACTATCCTCATTTTGTTATATTATTAAAAAGTGGCATGGTGATTTTTTTCCCCATATATAATATGTGATCAGTTATGATGTTGACGTGACCGTATATGCCGTGTGACGACTACTCTTATGCATTATTTAATACCACACACAAGCTTTATGTAACAATAGGAAAACTCACTTTTTACTACCAAATAGTTTGAAAATTTAGCAAGTTGAATTATCAAAATGAAAAGTAGGAAAGATACTATCCTCATCTAGCAAGGATTTTATTTGAATTGTTTGTGTTTTGACTTTTAAGAAGAGATTATCTCGGTAAACTAGAGTTATGTTCAATAAAGTCCATGTAAAAAACATAGTCCTAAAAGTTTAATATTTAATCACAGGTGATTCAGTCTACAATCACATGTGATTTGTAAAAGCATCACATGTGAATTACGAAAATGCCACTATGCCTAAAATTTTAAAATGCAATCTGGACCATTGATGCCATTGACCCAGAAGCTAAAATTAGTCCCTTAGGAATATGAATTAAGTATGGACTATATTGAACATTATACCTCTTGTTTGACCACCAACACAATTTTTTTTTGGATATATTAAAAAAAAATGTTGGTCGCTCTTATTTATAAAATAATTCAACATTTTGTAATAGTGTAATCAATTCCTTTTTATAAAAACTTATTTTTTTATGCATAACCATCGTATGTAAAATTGTAGGTTCGAGATTTAAATTGTGATCATTTTCTCCGTATATAATCCTAACCACCACCAGAATGGCCTAGTCGTAAGACGTCCTAAAGTTCTCAAAGAGGTCTCAGACTCTCAGGTTAGAACCTTCGTAGGTACATCTTGGTGGTGGCCATGGAAGGGTCCGGAAACGGTCGCGAGGATACCCCGGTTAAACCGCGCACATCTAAGTGAAAGACTCGCTCTCTCTCTCTAACTAACCTGAATAGGAAAAACCTATATGTTTACCCCTTTTCTCCGTATGAAATCCTAATCCTTTATTTTTGGAAACGTATTATATTTATAGGTGATTGAAATTGAAAATGTATAATCAAATCTACAAAAAAAATCAAAGATGAAAACTCACTTGGTCAACAATTAAACCCTAAGACACCTTCAATCCAATCATCTTCAAGATTTAACATGCATGACCCCAATCAAATAGTTTCAAACTTACATCACTCAAATCTCAAGCTTTACTTATTTAATCATCTTTTTTTTTTCAAACGGCAAACACACACCCAAATAAATTACACCTATATTCATAATAGAACTTGAACCCTCAATCTTTGAGATGAAGACACGCCTTAATCACACCTTTATATCGCTAGGCAAAAACACTTTGATACTTATTTAATCAATTAATACTTGAAATATTTATAACATAGAATTCAAGATTAGAAACTTTTTCAAAAGAAATCTTAAGGTTGATAATCATTTTAGTGGGGTAGAACTAAGAAAATTGTCATAAAACTAAAATATGCAAGCATTCAAGAGTGTACCTTAAGCGATATAACTTGTACCATCTCAAGAACTCCTCTCTCTCTCTCTCTCTTTCTCTCTCTCTCTCTCCTCACACATTACTCATTTGTACACTAGGCTATAACACTAAATTATATGAGAAGCAAAACATAATCACTTGCAACTTATCCAACTCATCTAATTTAAAGATTTAAGTCTTTCCTTGTATAGTATATCTATACTTATATGTAGTATTCATACATTAGGGGCTAATATTGAAGTACATTAAATATGAGTATTTATTGGAACGTATTTATTGGAACAAATCTACGTTCTACAGGTACCATTTATAAAAACTAATTACTAAAAATCACTAATTTCGGATTTTATCTATATTTTAAATAATTTGGTTTTTTAATTTAACTTTTTTAAATTTCAAGCTTTACGAGTTGAGCTTCAAGTGTGAAAGCTCGTCGAACTCGAGTTTAACATAAAGTTCTCGAGTCGAACGCTATATCGATCAAGGTGCTTATAATACAATATGTTTGTTGATTTGCTTTATATCAACCAAGCAACATAATACGATATGCTTGTTAACTTAATGACTAGGTACTGGAATCTAAATTTTTTGATGACTGCTCAATGTTTCAAACATAGAGACACACTTCACCGTCGATAATCCCTCAAAAGGTTTCTAAAGCTTTTGATATTCGAGATTGAGGTTTGACTGTTTTTGTTTGTAAATCCCTAATTGATTCCGACTCTAATTGTTCGTAATCCCTTGTCTTTTGGATAAACAAAATTGTTAAAAAATATAGGACCCTTACTGCTATGGGCCATATGTAGTTACCTAGGCGACACAACCTGCGAGCCGGTTCTGATGAGAGTTTGCAACACTAAAAGACGATCTCATGAAATACAAAAGTATGCAAGATCAAAACTTTTAAGATGCATTCTTAGAAGTGATAAGTAATTTATTTAAACTATGACAATTTACCGCTTTTCATACGTATACTAATCTTATTCACATTTTAAATGTCAGCTTCAAATCCGAAATTGCATGCCTAGCTACTATAACAATCTCTAACCTAATACATGTTATTTCACCATGTGTGGTTGGTGTGGTTAATAGGATTGTAACAAATCTACAAGAAAATCATACAACTTAACTAACCTATCAAATGGATGAAAATTGTAATGATATTGAAGAAGTAAGAGTTTATAACAACAACTTCAAACATGAGGGGAGGTAAATGAACATTTATTGAGCCAATGATGAACTTGAATTTTGTATCTTGGGTCTCAAAAAGGCCCGAGTTATAGACAAATTAAACCACCATGGTTGTGGCCATCAAACGATGAAGAGCAACAACAGTCACAGCAAAGAAGAAGATCTGAAGCAAGACACCTCTCCAACTAATTCTCACATCACAACCCTTGATTCAAGATTTAACCAAACTCTCAGAAATGTTCAAGGGTATGTTCGTTTACGTATTTGATCGTATACCCAGATTCGAAATTCACAACTTTTCTCATTCTGTATTACTTCTTAGCTGATCTTTTAGGAAACCCACATGAGCATGTATTATAATTGATCAAATTGAATAACCATCCTTTGTGATCGGTGATAAATCAGCAATTTTGGATCTGCAGTTTGAAATGTTGATAATCGTGTTTTTTTACTCGAGATTGGTTATTCCGTGTTCATACAAGCGTGGCAATTTTTCATGTATTCTTTGTTATAAATTTGCTTTTGTTTATGCAAATTAAAATAGAATTTACATTCTGTTTCCCAAGTGATTTGTTCATTTCGGTTCGTAACTAATTGATTTTGAGTATTTCTAGGGCTTGTATCAACTATATTTATCCCAAGAGTCTACATTTGACTTTTCACTGCCAAACATATCATGTTTTGACTTTAAAATTGAAAATAAGAAAAAAGTATTCCCTGCACACAAATTTTGTGTCCATAGACCATGGCTTTGATTGGTTTGCCATGTCCTATGCATGAAAAGATGCAAATAAACAGTTCATAAGTGCCTCATAAGTAACTATATGAGTTGAAAATACCTCAAAAATAAACAATTTGCTCGATGATATCATGGAGTCAAGAATCCATTTGTAAATTTACAAATTCATGCTAATCATGCTTCCTGTTGATGGTTTTGTTTGCTCTGAGATGTGTTAAGAGCTTTTGTCCTTCTCCTTCACCTTTATGGCAAGATTTACAGTTTGATTATAGTTTTTAGGTCAAGGCTTGAGGGTGGGAAAGTTCTTTAAATTTAAAGTTTTGTACTTGTATTTTTAGTGTCTTTAATTTATTATATGTAAACAGGCTGTTAAAGGGTCGCAGCTTCCCTGGTAAAGTTTTGATAACAAGAAGATCGGATCCACCAGATGGTGCAATCTTGGGATCTCCTGGTGTTAGTCGAAGCCCCTCAGAACTCGATAGTCCACCAAGTAAACACATGGATGATCCCAACGAGGTAGTTCTAGTGACTGCAATTTGATATTTTGATCTTGATATAGATATATGAAGATCAATGATTTTCATCCTTGCTCTTTAATGTTTCGTTTCTAATTTTTTTTGCTCAGGATCAAATTCATAGAAACAAAACAAATGCTAGTGCAAGTCTTAACAAGTTGAAACCATCAGTTTCAAATTCCGAGGACAGGTCGAAGGAGGCTCCAAGGTTTGTAATGGGTGACCGGGCTACGGATACTGCTAGATTAATGAAGTTTACGAAAGTTTTGGGGGGCACAACTGTCATTTTAGGTACTCAAAAACTGTTGCTCATTAAGTTCTTGGTTTTTTCTGAAATGGTCTGATATTTTAATGTGCATATTCATTAATTTACTGCATATTAAGTTTATGGTCATTCTAGTCTCAAATTATTCTCATTTTTAGTTTTAAATTTTTGCTTTTTTTTCTTGTTTTCAGACAAGTTGCGTGAGTTAGCATGGAGTGGTGTGCCACCTTATCTTCGCCCGAATGTATGGAGGCTTCTTCTGGTAAGCTTGTTTTTTTTATATGCTAGCTATTGCTTACTAAATGATGAATTGCATACTGTTCACACATTATCAACACCACTGGTGCTGATGAATTGCATACTGATTGCTTTGGGGGTGTTTGGATATGCAACTGCGTGTTTGAGGTTGTGGTAATTTAATAATCAAGATGACCGAGTGTTTGGAAACTTCTAGCTAATCTAGAAAATAATTGATAATCAGTTTCAAAACTCAAATCTAAACGCCCCCTTAGTAAATTGGTCAGATAGGAACTTTGTTTATCATGGTGGGCAAGTGTCACAACTACTACTCCTATGTCATAATTTAACTCATTATTATGGAAAAAGAGTCTGCTTGAACTTAAAGACAATTAGTAACAAATGAGTACAGACCATGTTTCAAAGTCTGCAATACGCTTAAGCTAGACGTGGGAAAATGGGCGGATTAGGGCGTTAGGTAATTGTTCAAAACGGGTAAGTTTTTAATGCAGGTTAAATGGGTTGGCTTGACCCACAAACAGTTCCTTTAACTATATTTTCAGCCTTAGAAGATACCAATGTGTAAATTTAATTACTTTTAACTTCATTATTACAATAGTGATTTAACAGCAATTTAGGAGGTTTTAAGCATTTGATTACATTTTAAATGAGTTTCAATCCGTTTGACCTATTTAACCCATTTTACTTGTCCGTCTAATTAAATATTATAGCTTAACCTATTTGACATAAAACATAGCCAAATCAACCCATTTACAACTAAATGGGTCTAAGCTGCCATCTCTAGTAGTGGTCCTGAAAAAAAATCAAGAATCCACAGCAAAGGCTTAGGGCACTGATATCTGAGGATGTGAAATGGCCCAGAAACATAAGAGTCCCCTCTTTATAACAGAGCTCTTATTGTCTATATTGACATTCTGATGGTGTAATGAGACCATATGGATTAGGATTTTTTATTTACTGCTCAGATTTTAATATTGTGTTTCAAGCATACTTAAATTATTGTTTATAATAATTCACTGTTGTGTTAAGTTAAAATATAAACTGACAACAGGGATATGCACCCCCTAATTCAGATAGAAGGGAGGGAGTCCTAAGAAGAAAGCGCATCGAATATTTCGATTGTGTTGCTCAGTATTATGACATTTCAGATAATGAACGTACTGATGAAGAGATTAATATGCTTCGACAGGTACACTTGCTCATACCTATTTTATGTTGCTAGTAAAAGAAAGGGACCCAGAAGAATATTTATTTGAAAGAAAAAAAAGATGATATATAGAACACGCAAACGCACACAATTCTCATTATGTGTGTGTATTTATTTTCATTATATATAACACTCGTCAAGTTGGATCCCAGATAGCAAACTTGCGACATCCAAGATCTATATGCAGGTCACATTTGCACACACAACACTGACCAAAATCCCTTTGCATGTGTGTATATGTGTGTGTTTATATATGTACATTAATGTCATTGCCATTTGTGAGCAATTTTATGTACCTTTTTTTTTCCTTTCTTTTCCCATATTAGATTGCTGTTGATTGTCCTAGAACAGTACCTGATGTCACTTTCTTCCAACAAGCAGCAGTGCAGAAATCTTTGGAGCGAATACTCTACACATGGTTAGACTTTGTTTATATTTGAGTTACTATCAACCTTGTTAAAATGGCACTTTTAGTGCAAAAGCCCATTTTCCTGTTGTTCTGGCTTGGAAGTGGTAAAATTAAATCACAACTTATTAAGTTTAGTAGCAAATTATGAAAATGCAAGTTTGTGGTACATAATTGCAATAATCAGTCTAACTAGGGTACAAAAACACTGTTAGAGCTATGCAAATCTTTATTAAATCATCAACTTAGTGAATTTATCTACATTATTCTTCATACTTCTGGTGTCGCTAATAAAGTGTATATTTTAAACTTCAGGTCTCATGTATGTTTTTTTTTTCCTTAAGCAATTACCTCCATTAGTCTTTTGCACATGTATATATTCTGACAGGTTCAACTGTCTTTTTTTTCTTTCCCCTCTTTTTTACTATAATCTCAGGGCAATCAGGCATCCAGCAAGTGGATATGTCCAGGGAATAAATGACCTTGCAACGCCTTTTTTAGTTGTTTTTCTATCAGAACACTTGGAAGGGGGTGTTGAGAACTGGTCAATTGCTGATTTAGATCCTGAAAAGATTGCGGATGTTGAAGCTGATTGTTATTGGTGTCTATCCAAGTTGCTTGATGGTATGCAAGACCATTATACTTTTGCCCAGCCAGGAATTCAAAGGCTAGTGTTTAAGCTCAAGGAACTTGTCAGGCGAATCGATGGTAATATGCCCATTCGCTCTTCTATACATTATATTACCATTAAAAGTGGCACCCAATTCCCCCATTTATCCTTAGATAGATCAAGTTGCCACATTTAGTTATCATTAACCCTGTTTTGTAGTCCCCACTGTTACAATTGCTTAAAGCAGTTAGATGGTTTTTGCAATAGCATTTGAAAGTTTGATTGGTTTTATTAGGGGTTTTCAAACTGTTTTATTAACCTTTTTTGACCCGTTTTTAACCCACCCATTTTGCCACCTCTGAATGATTCACATGTTCTCCGTGCTATTTAAAATTTTTTTAACAATCATTAGTTTAATTCTATGAACTCAGAACCTGTTGCAAGGCATATGGATGAGCAAGGGCTCGAATTTCTTCAATTTGCTTTCCGCTGGTTCAACTGTCTTCTAATACGAGAGGTATCCTTCAATACCCGAAATCTTTTCATTCTTTTTCCCAATAATTTTGGTTTCTTTCTTCTTTTTTTAAATTCAAAACCAACTAGTTTTCATGTTTCCGTATAGATTCCTTTCCATCTGGTTACACGTTTATGGGACACTTATCTTGCTGAAGGCGATGCTTTACCAGATTTCCTTGTGTATATATTTGCCAGTTTTCTTTTAACGGTAAGATGTACTTGCTTTGCTTAAACCTGAAATTACTTCTTTACCCTTGTTTGTAAAATGGTTTTTTGATTCGTATAAATAACGCAGTGGTCAGATAAGCTCTTGAAGCTCGATTTCCAGGAAATGGTTATGTTCCTTCAACATTTACCAACAAACAATTGGAGTCACCAAGAGCTCGAGATGGTGCTTTCAAGAGCGTTTATGTGGCACACCATGTTTGATAGTTGTCCCAACCACTTAGCAGCTACCTGAGAGCAGACATGCTCGTGGTTTTGTTTTGTTTTAACATGACTTGTTTTATTTGTGGTGTAGAGAATCAAAATCTATCGATGTTGTAAAACAAAACGAGGCTATTCGATTTTCATTTCGACCGATTATGGAGTTTGAAGCTTTTACAGTTTACTTGTATGCTGTTGTAAAACAAAAGTGATGTCATATATTTACTATTTTGTCTGGTGCAATCCTAACTGATGTTTAATCTTACAGATACTATCCAGCATGTTAAGAGTCAAGTCTTGAACATTTAAAATTTGGGGCATCTTGACATGTATCTTTTGGATCACTTGCTATATAAAGAAAATTCAAAATTTGGGGAATCTTTACATGTATCTTTTGGATCACTTGCTATATAAAGAAAATTCATTAATTAAAAATATCTGTATTTTTCTTGAAAAAGTTAAATAAATTGTAATAATTTATAAACATTGATTAAATACAAATTTTTATATATTTATTTAATAAAATAACCATTAAGACTTTATAAAGAAAAGGAAAATAATTGTAAACATTGAAGATTTTTCATCTATTTTAAAGATTAAAAAATTTACACTAATTAGAGATTTTATAAATATCTTAGTTTTATACAATCAAAAGTCTTTTTAAAGTGACTTATAATTTTATAAAAATAAAACATTTTAAAATTATTCAATGGTAATTTATATATATTAACAAGAACAACAATAATAATACATTAAAAATACAAGGCCAGATATAAAAAAGAAAATATTGACATGTTTAGGAAAAGAAAAACATAAAAATTTGAACTGATAATAGGAGAGCATAACCTCACTCAGATGGGTTTAGCTTACAAGGCTTAATACATGATGGGTTGACATTTTCCACCTCCATCACAATCACAAACCCATCTATTGGCAGAAGGTCAAGTAAGAGACCAGATGACAGGGTTTTGGGTTTCCATTGATCATACTCAAAGAATAGAAGCAAAACAATGATTAATCACGGGTTTATTTCGCTTAATGTAATAGATGAACTCGCCAAATCTATATTAATCCGTCGAAACTTATTCAAACAAGAATACAAGTTTCTAAAATCTTGAAACAAATGCAAGCAACGAATCGAAAAATGATTCCATCAATAAACTTCCACATGCCACTGCTTGTTCTTCTTCAGCATTGAGAGTTTTTCCTCCCAGCTCTCCCCTCTTTCTACCGCTACCCTCTTCAACGTCTCTTGGATCCCGGGCATCATCCCTTTAAGCCCACAGAAATAAATATGTGCACCTTTATCCAGCATTTTAAATATCTCATCACTGTATTCTTCAATCTTATCCTGCACATACATCTTCCCTCCATTCTTATTCTTTTGCTCTCTGCTAAGAGCCCGGTCAAATCTGAAATTATCAGGGTAGTCTGCAAGATACTTGCTGAATTCTTCATCATATAGAAGGCTGTCACTGTTGGCCACCCCCAAAAACAACCAAGCAAGCCCGTTGAATTTGTATTTGGGTACTGATTCCATGAACATGCGGCGTAGGTAACCTCTGAATGGAGCCACACCCGTTCCTGTAGCAATCATAATGTGGGTCGCGTTTGGGTCGTCTTCAGGCAAAAGCATAATCTTTCCAGATGGGCCTGCCAAGATTTTTAAAATATTCATAATTCAAGAGTGAAGAAATCTTTAGGAATCATTAGCAACAAGGGCGTTCAATTCAAGTTGTTTAAAAAAGATAGTTTTTTTCTTCTTAATTACATAATTGCATCAAAATAGTGTTACCATACCTGTTATCTGAACTTTGTCTCCAGGCTTTGAGTCACAGAGGAAGTTACTGCATACACCATTCTTTGATGGATCTTCTTTTCCTGTCTCGGGGTCATAATAAACAGCTCGTCTAACACACAAACTTGCTGTTTTTCCATCAAATGAGTCCCCATACCTTGTGGATGCAATTGAATAAAGGCGAACGTTGTGTGGAGCACCAGGTTTCTTTGGGTTTTCACCCTGTTATGAGAATACCAAAATAGTTTAACATCATAACAATATCTATAAATGGGTTGATTTGGGTGATGCTGTATGACTTATATCTGTAATTGATCAAAAAAGTTAAGATAAAAGATTTGAGTAAAAGGTTATGGTCAAATGGGTCAAAAGTCATCAAAAGTGTAATCAAAATGCATAAAACCTCCAATTTTATTAAAAGAATTTGGTTTATTGTTGTAAAGATACAGTTTTTGCAATTGCATTTAACACATCAATTATGTATAAAATATAAAAGGTGAATAAAGAGAAGTGTTAAGGTCCAACCTGACTCGACCATTTGACCCACACATAAACTTACCAGTTTTAACCTGAACCCCTTTTGATTGCCCATTTTGCTACCTCTAATATTCGTTTGTTAACTTTTGTACTCATAAAAATGCAAAGATACAATAAAAACAATCAAAGTATGCAATTTCTTGCATTTTACCACAAAACTTATCATTTAGCTGTATATCTACTCTCACACTTCAGAATTTTTTGGTAAAAAACACAAGAAATTCTGAAGCTTAGTGGTTTTGCAAAGGATGTTTTGCAATAAAATGAAATGTTTAAAAAACTAAGCATTGGAAGTCTAACTCATTCTTTCTAAATTAGACAAGAAGGTAACTTTGACTCACCGGTGGAATAACACCATAACTTTGTCCTTCCCAGTAGGGAACATTGCCCTCATGATCAATTACAATATGACAAGTCTCTCCAGGAGCTTTTGGGCCAACAAGCCTTTCAACAGAGACAATGGTTGCAGTATATGGCTCCTTGGGCTTGTGTATGTTCAGGGGAGGTTCTTTTGCATCTTCAAGATCTAAGGGTGAAACCGAAACCTTAGTTTTGCTTACAGCTTGTGGCACTGACATAGAAACTATGGATTGGTTTCTTGATGGTGTAGCCTTTGATTTTAGCTCCAAAGGTGAAAATCGCGTCCATTGTTTATCACAAAAGCTAATCTTTTGGGTCTGCAACAACATAAAATGCATTTGCTTGAGTGCTAACTTATCATAAAATATATATTTGTTACACAGAGGTGGCAATTTTGACCCATTTACTAATGGATGGGTCAAGTTTGAGATGTTTCCATCTGAAACAGGTCATCAAATAGGTCAGAAGTTGCCCAAAGTCCTACAACCTTCTTAATCGTTTTTATTCAAAGATTTAGATTACTAAATCTTGAAAATCAGAAAGGGGCCCTACACCCTTCTATACTTATGATCCAAAAGCTAGGTAGTCAAATTAGTCGATTCCAGTTTAGATTACTTATGATCCGACGGAACAGAAACATAAAAATAAAACAAGGATCTTTTAATCGAAGATGAATGCAAATTGAATCATACCTTGAGAAATGATTTGTGAAGCGAGGAATCACTGTTGAGCGGGGTAGTGACGGAGCCCTAGAAATTACAATTAAGATTACAATTCAAATTCACCAATTCCAATTAAGATAATAACAAAGTGCAAACTGCAAATAAGCATATGAGAGAAGTAATCAAAGATGAAACGGGTAGAAGGTTACCTGATATACAACACCCAAATGTGCAGCAGCAGCCATGATCGTAACCCAGAAAACCCTTGGGAGCTAAGTGTGAGATGGAAGTGAGAAAGGGAATCTGCTACTACTACTACTTTATAGAGGAGTAGCTAGGATGATGACGACCTTTTCGAGGGGGTCAAAAGGTACAGGCGAACCGGAGAGGAGAGAGTATGGGTGCCTCTTTGATGTATGCTTAAGCACCAAAGTGAAGACTTTTTTTTTTTTTAATTTTTTAATTTTTTTTAAGTTTATAAAATTACAAGTAACCTACCTTAATATAATTGAGAACCACGGTTATATTATGATATTATTTAAGGTTTTAAATAACGTGAGCTTGACGCGATAACATGATCAAGTCTTATGTTTTAAAAGTTACGGTCAGGTTATGATGTTTCATGAAACGTGACTTAAGGTGATAATTTTATATATAAGTTATAATTATATATGCAATTTTATAAACAAAAATAAAAAAAATATAATTATACATTTATAACATAGTTTATCAAGCTTTTTAAAATTATGATATTATTGTAATTTTTAGTGGTCGTTTACTCGTTTGGTTATACATTAATTGTTTCTTTATCAAACTAGTATAGAAGCAATATAGTAAAAATTTTATATGAATAGTGTTTACTTTGCATATAATCATGTTTGTTTTCTTGCAAATTAATTTATGATAAAAAGATTTAAATCTAACATGTAGTTTTAGTTTTTATAAATATTTTATATTATTACAAAGAAATAATGAAATAAAAGATATTTAATAAACATTAAATTAAAAACTTAAATTGTGTACTAAATCCATTAATTATATTAATTTATTGCATACTAAATTGTAAACTAAAATAGATGGAAGTATGGAAGTGTGCATTAAGAAGTAGAAGGATGCAGCATATATTGGATTGTATTAAATATTATTTGAAAGAAAAAATAATGAAAAGCATGATATATTATTAGAAGGAAAATCAAATGACACTTGAAAAAAAACAAAAGAATTATGTTGGCTGCAAGGCTTGAAGGCCTCCTCTAGAGAATGGAGAAAAAGGTTTTAACAAGAGTAACATATTGTCATATTCTATACTAAAAAGGTTGGTTTAGCAAAACCCACTCATGAACAGTGTTTTGGTGCATGATAACCCTTCACAAATATATATATATTTATAATTTATAATTATGATTTTATTATCCTGCTAGACTAAATGTCCGTGTGATACACGAGTTGGTTTAAACGATAATAAATATTAAACATTAATAAAAACGTATTAAATAATAAT
>JAUEJL010093473.1:0-13966 GCA_032274825.1 Drosophyllum lusitanicum
GCAAACTGTACGTCTCTTCAATTCGTCGTCTATATAGCGCCGTGTGATTCAGGGCAACTAAACACATGCCATTGCTTCATATATAATAATTTAAACATATCAGCAATAAGCCATTCATACATCATATATACGTTGAGTAATGTCCTACATCGAACGAAAAGAGATTTTATAATCTGCTTAATAATGGTCATGAGCTACTCCTTTCATAACCAATTAACGTTAAGTTGGAACCTCACAAACTTACAATATATGTGTATATTAAGATACACGCGCACACAACTTGCGAACATACATACACACATTTGTCTTTAAATATCTATATATGTAGAATATCACGGTTTCTAGGTTGTAAAGTGGTCGTATATCATCTAAATTACAAGGTATTTTCATTCGTTAAATCTCAGTTTTCCCGTGAATGGTACGTTTAGTACTTGAAGATACATATTTGTATTATTTAAAATCTTATAAATTTGCCTATAACATAGTAAGACCTTTTTTGTTAAATTTCTAACGGACTCTACGTACGTGTTTTTACTTTATAATTGGTGAAGGCAAATGGACAGCAAGCTGCGACACTACCCATTTTTGAATGGCGAAACTAAATTATTTTAAAAACTACATCTATACATATTGATTCTTGAGGTCATAACATTACTCTGCAATATGACCCGCAATAGTCTAGACCCTGCAGATGTAGCTTTTAAAGCATCCTGTCCCATAGTGAAACACCCACTCCTCAAACCTACGAGAGGGGAAACCCCCGTAAGATCCACACACACGCGTTCCCCTTCAATCCATCCAAAAAATAATACGTCAACAGGTCTGAGTGTTGATCTTCCTTCCAACAGGCCAGTCAAAAAGTTCACATGCGCTTCTTTCTTTAGGAAAACCTCCAAGCGCCTAAAACATCAACAAGAACATCCTTAACCACATTGTGTCGGTACTTGAAACCTGGGACATATGTTGGGCAAGACCGTCTATAGGTATAGCCAGGAGAAAATCATGAGCATATGGTTGATATGTATTAAATTATACATATTTATTATACCATTTCTCGTATTTTGGCACCATCACTAGCAGATTTACGCGATTTGATGCCTAATATCTTATAAATCTGTTTTGTAGACTCATGATGATAGATCGATGATATATAAAGTAAAAACGATGAAAATCCGTAAAAGTATCGAGCCTAGCAAGAAACGACAGCCAACACAACCTGCTACATGGCCATGTAGGCCTACACGGCCTGGAACACGTCCCGTGTATGTGGCTGTGTACATCATACTCTACCTTCCCTGTGTACATGCTACACGCCTATGGTCAACTTTGGTCAACACAGGCCGTGTTATCCACAATTTTGTATTTTAAGACAGAATCTCAGCCACAGAACATAGGAGAAAGTTTCAGTTCGATTTTTCTTCAATCTCTCTGGTTCCAGGAGCTCTCAAGCTCCTTCTTTCATCTATATTGATTGGAGGTTGATTCTTGGTGCATTGTGAGGTGATTCAAGCTTAGAAAGGGAGTGTGTAACTCATTGTACATCCCATTTTATCCCTATTTCGGGTTTAGTATAATCTCTCCTTTTTTATTATGTTGAATCCGATTGTATATATGATTTGGGTTTATTTTTAGAAACTATGAGTTAAATACTTTGATTCATTTGGATTAGACATGTTCTAGTTGTTTGTATTATATATTATGATGGTTTGACTATGTTGCCTTGGATGTTATTTTCAGTCCATATGAGTGTTTTATATATCTATGTTATGTTGACTTTAAGTGTGACAGGCTTATCTTTAAACCAAGTATATGTCTTTATGCTATGAGAAGTTATGCTCATGTTTGTTCGGTGTGTTGTTTGAATCATCAAGAGGTTATGTTTATGATTTGGCTAATCACGAATTGAGTCATGATATCTTATCTCCATCTATGATTGAGTATTTAGTATTATTTTCCAGTTTAAAAGCCTTACGCACCAAGAGGTTATGCTTATGTGTTTGGTGTAATTCGTTATGTCTATATATGAATTACTAATTGGAACGTGTATATTTCATTTCCTCTGTACTTAATATGTCAATGTAGTCACGTCACATGATTATGTATTTTAATACATTTGACTAGAGCGTATCTAATCTGAATGAGTACCTTCTTACTTTGGATTATCTCATATTGCATTGCTCCTGTGATTTCTTTATTTCTTTGCTTTCTGTTGTGTAGTTGTAGTCTTTAGTTTATTTCGCTTCTTGCCTTGCTGTCGGCTAGATAACAGTGAAGGTTGACTATTAGGAGCCTCCGTTCCCCGATACTCAGTCTTACCAAAAGAGCTATACTATATACGGATAGGTGATACTTGCCTATCATGCGTGTAGTCTACTTTTAAGGTGAAACCACTTTTAAAACGCCGTGTGTACTCAAAATTATTTACACTAAAATAAGCACCGGTACTCGTGTGTCACACCTACATATGTAAGTCATGTTCATAGAGAAGGGTCACAACTAATTACCTTTTGATAGAAGAAATCGAAAATCACAAATCAACCGAAGCAATTTCAAGTGATAGATGTTAGCATCAAGGTTTAAACAACTCCAATTAAGAATGGGTAAAAACACAATGTGGGAAGCAATCATCCTTATTCTATTCTTGTTGCATCTGATTACTGAAACAAAAAGGATTTTAGAAACATTGAAGATTTTCAAACTAAGCAAACCGTACACGATGGAGAAAACAAAAAATCATGAGATAAGAATTATAGATTGGTAGATAAAAAAACATCATGATCTTTCCAAATCACGAGACAAAGAAATCACCGGTAACTTTTGAAAGAAAATCTATTTACATTGAAAAAAACTTCAAACGTTGCATAGGAAATCAATTTCGATTCAGCTACCTGCAATTGGTTGTCTCTAGTTCTTCATTCTCGCTCTAAAACTGTTTCCCAACTTGATTCCACCACAATCAATTTTCAATCGATGGTACTAATAGACATAAGCCTTCCAAATTGGTTCATTTACGGTAACCGACAGTGACATTCAACCGGGCACTCCAATTGGCATCTAGGAATCCAAATCGGTTACTGCACTGACCGAAGACTCCTGCTTAAAGCATGATTTACAGAAAATAAAACGATTCATCCAGCAACTAATTGTATAAAGCAACTTCATCGTCACACTCATTGAGAGAGACGAAAGAATCGGTTGTTAAAATCTGCTATCCAATCGAACCCTAACCCATCGCCGGTGAGCGTGGCCGTGAGTGTGAAGGGAACGATGAGAACCAAGAACAACAGGGCAAGATTTGTATGTACTACCTAGTGAAGGTTCCACAATAGGGACGACACGTTACACCTCAATTTATTAGTAACCGATGCACCATCAATGAGGATTTATGATCTCAATTAGTAACCGATGCACCATCAATGAGGATTTATGATGATTGAGAAGCAAAATTGAATGTACACAAAGACACTCAAACGGCACACTGAAACACAAATAATCTTAAATCAAGCCACGTCATATCATGAGCCAGCCTAATTTGCTTCAACTTTTACAATAGAGAATAATGGGCAATGCCAACTCAGCTTTGAAGGATTTTGTTTTAGTATATATATAGATATAGATGTGGCGGTGGAGATTAGGGAAATGATTGATAAAATTGATTTTATTGAAAAATTCGTTGCTGGTATTTTATAATAAAGTTGGTTGAAGTGAGCTCGGGAAAATTTTGATCGTTATGGCGTGAGTGAATTTTAGCTTGAGTGAGTACTCGTCATACCGATGAGTATTCAACCATATTTTTAAAAAAGTTGGTCGTTGATGATGTTGTTTTTGCGAGACATGACTTCCAAAGGTTATATATTATTTGGTTAGTTTATATTGCATGGAAATAGGAGATACATATAGTTTTGAATTTGGCATTTGGATATCTAGCCGTTTTATGCTATCGATAAAAAAGGTTTCACCTCGTTAATCTCTTTACGAGGTCACAATGTCCTTCATAACGGCCCAATCACGAGATAGGCGCAATAACATCACAACATTCACGAGCTCGTTATTCACCTATTGCATGTGCTCTAAGAGAATCTGCAATGATAACTAACATCATTGTCATCATTAATATCCCGCGATGATAAAATGCATCATTACCATCATTAAACATAACATCAACTCTAATTTCTTATTTAAGAAGTTACTGTTGTGAAAAGGAACGGCTAAAAGAAAAAAAAATATAACGAACCTAAAAACAAACTGAAGCACACGCAATTGGGGTGACAAACCTTGCATATCGTATGAGATAATTGAAGCCGATAACAAGGATCCTTATATACTATTGCGCAAGGTTATAAAAATTGCTCGACGGTATGCAATCGGTAGACCACCTTTAAACAATTAATCGGCCTAGGCGGTAATTAATTAGTTTCTCAGCAGGGACTCTAAATTATAAGGGAATTTATTAATAAAAATAAATATTAGCAATATGCTAACAAAATAAGTCAATAACCACAAAAAAGTTTAACAAGCTTGGAAAATAAAAACCATAAGTCCTTAATTA
Organism: Drosophyllum lusitanicum; assembly: GCA_032274825.1. NCBI lineage: Eukaryota > Viridiplantae > Streptophyta > Magnoliopsida > Caryophyllales > Drosophyllaceae > Drosophyllum > Drosophyllum lusitanicum. Next base: position 4,550 of record JAUEJL010093473.1, read on the forward strand.
GTTTAATAAACTCAAATAAAACCATAAGTCCATAGTTGTCAACTCATGATTCAAAATCCTAAATTCTAACTCGTGACTTGGCTCGTAAGAATCAAAATACTAATAATTATATACAAAACAAATATAATATAATGTATTATTGTATACAAAAAAAATATATTAACTATATAAACAAGTAACATTATATTTTTAAAATAATAGCATTATTTGTTTAAACTTTAATCTTTAACATGTGTTGTTTGATTTAAAATTTAAAAACTAATAATGTTATAGAAATGAAACATCGTCCAGTTCTCGGGTATAGTTCAATAGTCGTACACAACAATAAATGCTATTAATGACCTTGTTGGCTTGTTTTGGTAAATAGGGTTATTTATGGGCTTAATGGGAAAGGGAAAGACAGTATTTAATATGAAAATCATAGTCTATCTGCAATTAAGAGATAAATGAATTGACAGATTGATGAAATCAAACCCTCCAAGAGAGAGTGGGAGACGGACAGAGATGAAGACAAATGAACCCGCTGGCCTCCATTGAAGAAGGAAAATCGATCGATGAAAACAGATGAAACCTCCGACCTCCGTTGCTGGTAACAGTCCGTCTTTCATCTCTGCAATCTTCCTTAAAACCTAACTTTTTAATTTTTTTAAAAGAAGTCAAATCATTTTTGTTGACTGCTAAGACCGATTTTGATTGACTTTAACCATACCCGTTTTTTAACCGATCAGATGATTTGTAAGTCGGCTGGCCGTCGATACCCGCTTAGGTAACAATATATCAGCCGTCAAGACCGATATTTACAAGATGCTCCTCGTGTACACTATTGTGGATGCTCTAATGTGTTGTACACTGTCTATTGTGGATCCTCGTTTGTCTATTTATTAGGGATGAGCGCAGTTCCAAAACCGAACCGGACTGAACCCGAAAAAACCTAAACCGAAGATGCCCCAAAGTAAGAACCTAGGACCAAACCATTTGTTCTTAATCGGTTCCGTCGATTCCGGGTAAAAAACCGAACCCGGTGAAACCGAAATAAGGTAAATATAGAAACTGAGAAACGACAAAAAATATATAAATCAGTCCGGTCCGGTTCGTTTCCGATTCCTCGGAACCAATTCGGTTCGGGACAGCCGGTTTTTGGTTTTCTGCTCGTTACAACACCGTCTATGCACGAGGTTAAGTCTAAAAGAAACGGCCTTTAACAGTCCACGGCAATTTCTTGTTTTCAGTTTCGTAAGCAATTAAGAAATGAGTGGAGTATTATGTTCTCCATGGATGTTGGGTACTTTCGTTCTTCAATCATCATCACTTTCTGCTTCGTCTTCACTGGCTACTTCCGGAGGTGGTGCAGTCTGTCGATCTCATTTCGGAGCACCAAAAGACCTCAAATTTGTACTCCATGATGCTCTAGATTCTTCTGGATTCAACACCACATATGCTAGGGTATTACCTCTCATCAACTCAATTTTCTGATCCGTTTTGTTTTCTTGTATAATTAAATATTCGTTCGTTTTGTTTTGGTTTCATTTTCTATGAAAGGTCAATATAAAAGAGGTTAGTGGGCACTAATTGGAATTTGATATTTCTGCTACATATAGGAATCTCGTTTCCCGGTTGTCTATGTTCAACCTGATTCAGGGTTTTGTATTCTTACACATTATATTACTTCTGATTCTTACCTAGGGTTTTTCCCCTTTCCCCAAAATGCTGTCTAATCTGTTTGATTCTGACATTTTAACACGATTAATTGCATGTTGCAAAGACTGTAAATGTTCTTTAATATGGAATTTACCTTCTTATAGATAATTGATTTTTGGGGTTAAAGATGTTTTAAAAAAGAAATGATGGATTTTGGAGCCATGGCTTGGGGGTGAAACCTTTGTATACCTGTCCAATGGCTGACCTTTCGTAATTCATCCGGGATTCGGGACTACCCAATTGTGGAATAACCAATTGCTTTATACATGCCCGGCGGTTGCATTTGTGGTGAAAATGATAAGTAGTACAATTAACAAAGAATCTTGATACAGGTGTTAACCAAATTCACATGGGTTAATTACTAACGTAAGTCCTCGGAATAAACTTCAAGAGTTATTGCATATTGAAAGTGATTATCCGATTATTGCCTTAGTCGTAGATAATCAGTTTCTAGTGTTTGGGTACAATGAATTTGATTATTTGTGGGGTCTAATAGCTAGTTTAGGAATAGCTGCAATAAATCTGATTATTTAGGGTTGGTCATTTTACATGCAAATTTCTAATAAGTTGGAAATTTTCTACACTCAAACTGTCAAACAACTAAATCTGGTTGTTAGTTTGTTACAACTTCAACCAGCAAAAGCACATCCAAAAACTATCTCCAATAATCTTTATCTGATTCTGATTATTAACATATCACATAAGGTCACGTTTAAAAAAGAAACGCCAAACACTCCCTTTAAATCAAATATATGATTGGTTTCCCACAAATAATTAATGATACAAGCAGTTTGGATAAGCAATCCTGGACACTCTCAAAAAACTACCTATCTACCGTTAAAAACTTAAATCAGTGTTAATAAGCAATCCTGTACACCTCCTTATGTAACGTGTGCTAATGGTATATGCTACAATTGTTTGGTTCCTCAAATAAAGAGAAATGTCAGTGCCTTTAATAAACTTATATAACGCTCATTATTTAATATCAATTTTCATCTACGCTTTTGATCCTTATGGTGTACATCGTTATAAGTTTGTGAAACTAATATTAATCACTGTATAAAAACAAGTTTTTTCAATGACTACAGGAAGCTAGGGAGGGATTCTGCTCACAAATCCAGAAGTTGTCTAATATAGAGAGGGAAACAAGCATAATCATCAAAGGAAGGGTTGATTTAGGGAAAACAGCCCTTTACATAGCAGCAGAGGATGACTCACTTATTTCTCACTCTTCTGTTCCACTTCCTGTTGACGCTTTTATCGGGAGATTGGATGATCTTTCAATGGGTTACTGTTCACGCTACAGTTCATCTTTTGTTTCATCTCCTGATGCTTTTCTTGAGTGTCTCGATAGGTACATGTATGTTGACAAGGTATACTTAATATCTTTCAGTTGATGCAGAATTTTTTTGTGAAATTCATACACGAGCGAACGTGAGAACTAAATATTTTGAGAAGAAAGATATGAACCTTATTCAAAAAAATTTATAAATTTTAAGATGTTACAAACACTGTAAAATTTAAAATTTGTTTTGTGATGGCTAGTTTGTTGACAAGGTATACTTTGTTGGTATTTTGACCCAATTACTTATGAATTGGTCGATACTGGTTGTGTTTTATTTTCAAAAGGGGTCGTCGGGTCGAATACGAAAAGTTAGCTAAAATGGGAACATCCCAAATGAATGAAACTCAAGAACACACTTTTTAAAAGTTTTCTTCCAAATCCTTCCCTTTCCTTCCAAAAAAAAACTCGAGAACAGGGCGTAAGACTTAAGAGGGATGTAATTCCCTCAAATTCTATTTTCAAAGCATATAACCTCTTAGATCTCTTTATTCAAAGATTTAGATTCATATTGCAAGCAACATTGTTTTCATGGTCTTAATTTATGCATTAACAGTTATTAAAAATGGCAACAAAGAATGCGTAGGTTAACCTTCCTAATCCGTACAAAAAAAGACCTAATCCGAAAACATTTTCCCCAGTCACCCAACCTGCTTGACCCGCCCGCCTTGCCACCTTGATCAGTGTCGATCTTGATTTGTTATCTTTATTTTTGATTTTATTTAGGGTTTCAGAAGGACCAACTCAAGCAACCAATTGGAGCAACGAACAGTTTATCTTCATTCAGTAGGAAAACTTCATTTTTTATTATTTCATATTATACGGATTTATGAGAAATGCTAAAAGATTAATCTATGATCATTTTCGGCTCAGGTTTTGACTCATCGTGTGGGCTCAATGTCCATGCTTTCGCTGATATATTCTGAGATCCTGAAAATGATACGTTTATGGGGTCTCCTCAAATTTGATGTTGAAATTTCTTCCCCTAACGATTCTTATGGTTCACCGAGAGGCTATCTGAAGCAGAAAACTACAGAGTCTGATCATCAACATATTGTGACAACTGAATCCCTGTTACTGAAGGTGGCTCCTGTCTTTTATGTTGAGATATTGACCTGCAGGTTCATTTACTAATTTTCATATTCTTTTTCAATTTGTTAGTTCTGCACTTTTAACCAAGTAAATCAATGCTACAATTGGTGGATGCTGCTGTCCGATTTGAATATTTTGAAGTATGACATTTTTATTAGGCAAATTGTGATATAAATGCTTAAAGAAAGGTTGTTAAAAGGGTTTTCTTTTTGCTGGCTGTGGAAGTAAATTCTTGTATCATATGATTACACATGAGCTCATAAAATATAGAAGAAATTCCACACACATTTAAATACATATAATTTCATATGCTTGTACTCATACATACATGCATCTATTTACGTATATCTATATGCTGAAAGATTCGACAGAACAGGGGTCAATACATATGTAAATGACAAAAAGATTTAGGACTAGGCCATTGTTTTTACTGCCATGCACATCTGTACCGAAGGAAGAAGCCTATTAATGAATACATGCAGACATATTTATGATTCCTTTTATGTGCAGATATTGAGAGACTTAAAGGATGCATTCTGGCCATTTCAACTTGACCAGAGTAAAAGTCCATTTCTGAGAGCAGCAGAGGCCGCAAACTGCTTTGATAGATCAGCAGATGAAGACAAAAGGTCCTTAACTCTTTTTTTTTGCAACACGGGTTCATATTTTCCACATATCTTTTTATACTAGAGATGACAGTTTTAAGCAATTACATGGAAACAGGTCATTTCGAGTTGTTTTTTAATTGATGATGAGGCTAAAAGAATGCATTCAGTTAACTTAATTTCATGATATGTACCAAAAGTTGTTGGTGAGTCCACCCAAACTTGTTTTGACCTACACCTAAAAGGCTAAAATATAGCTGTTTGATACAAATCCATTTCACCCAACCCGCTCGTTTTGTCACTGTCATCTACACTCTTTAATCAAGTGATTACTACAGTGGTTTGGAGCTTGCGTCTGCAAAGGCTGCTAGGCATAGGCTAGAACGTGGAGTTTGGACTAGTGTTCGCTTTGGGGATATAAGGCGTGCACTGTCTGGTATGTGGTTTGTTGTCGTTTCTTTCTCATATCACTTGAGAGTTAATGTAAACTGGAACATTTATACATGTATTTATAAGATTCCTGGTTCTGCTTCTGCATTCACATTTATTAGAGGTGGCAAGATGGGCAGGTTGGTGAATTGGGTAACAGGAAAACGGGTTCCAGTTTTAACAGGTCGGGTTAGATTGACCCACAAACATTTTTTGAAATAATAAATGTATAAGTAATTGATTCTTTAGCTACTCAAGTATGATTACAAAACAATATTATTACAATAATGATCTAAATCTTTAAAATATACGATACTAATATTATTACAATTATAATCTAAACATTTAATAAAACGATTTAGGAGCTTGAATGCATTAAAATCAGACTTTAGTTGACTTTCAACCCAATCTACCCATTCCCCTTTGATAAATTTTTTTAATTGATCTATTTGAGATTAAAAAAGAAAAAAGAAAACAACCAAGATTGATTCATTCATGAGTACTAGAAGTTAAAATTGTCACCCATAAGAATAACATTTACTTGAATGTGTATTTGAAATTTTGAACTGTCATGTTTTTATTTTTTCTTTTTTTTGGGGGGAGGGGGGGGGGAGGGGGTTGTTTGCTTACTGTATCCTTTTGATTCATTTTTATAACGACCAGTTTTCCCTAATATCCAAATTGGGTGAGTTAGAATTAACATTTGGTTAACCTTAAGAATGTTGTAGCATAATGCACCATATGTGTGTGACCTGATTTATTCTTCACTAAGATCTTTCTTTTCATTGTACAGCATGTGAGCGGCTCATAGTTCTAGAAGCTGATTCTATAGAACTAAGAGATTATGGTGTTCTCCTTTATCACTGCGGATTCTATGAGGAATCGTTGCATTACCTCAAGTTATATCAGGATATTGAGGTACACCATGCCACTAGTTGGCAAATGACAACTAAGGGGCGTCTGGTTTTACACTGACTATTATATTATTGCAACTTGTAGTCACAATAGCCAGTTTTTAATGTTTGGACTGTTTTTGAAATTATAACTGTCATACTAGTAAAACTGGATTGGCAAAATACAATTATCTAATTACACCGTCTTCTAACATATTGACTCACGTTTCCCAAGACGTATATCCCATTTATCGTAAGAATATTCTTTTTGGTCGTTTTGATGTATTAACTTCTTAACCATCAGCAATTTTTCACATACTCAAAAAACTAATTATCTGACTATTCAACTTCAAACAACAATCACATCAAAATGGCATCTCTTAATCTCTTATAAGCCTATTTTGTTACACCTTATCATCTTATTCTAATTATTCAAAATCACGAAATCGCTTTTGAAACGCACATTCAAACAACCCCAAAACCGATCTATCATTGCTTATTTTAACTACTAGAAAGTTGTTTGCAGAAATCTACCCTAGTGAAGCAATTACCAGATTCGTTCACAAAACTGGAGGAAGATGCTGTAGAAAAGTTGATCGTTCGACTTAACCTTATCTTGATGGAGGACAACTGGACTAGACCTTCATCCATTGCAAGTTCTCTATACAACAACACCGATCCTTGGTAACAAATATAACACTATTGTTATCATTATCACTCTATTATTATTAAAAAAACGTGTGATGAACACAAGATATTAAGCTTATGATGATTATATACTTGTAAATAGTGTATATGTTAGTCTTGTAAACTCTTTCTTTTATATTGTTTACATAAAGCCTGTAATTTTTCATCAGAGTTTCGGGGTTATAGTTGGTTACAAGTTATAACAATGACAACTGGTTCATGTCTTTCATAGCAAATTTACATAACGGTATACCTGATTGAGTCTTTATAAGGAGTATTTCTGCAGCAAATTTACTCTTAGAGTGGCTGCAATGGCAGCGTGGATGGACCACCACAAGGTGGTCAACAATTTTGCCACACCACCATAGTGTGGGTGGTGCAACGGAGAAAGTGTAGCTTTGTGCTGTTTTTCTCTGTCTTTTTTGTTTTTGATTGGTTATTGGGTAGTAGGCAGGTTTTAGAATTTAATTTGGTAGGGAGTGGTGAATTGTAGGAAGTGACCACGTCATGGTTGAGTGGTGCAAGAGAAAAGCTGAGGTGAAGATGGTGAATAATGGTGGAGAGTGACCATTGTATACACTTTTAGTGCAAATCCTTGTTTAAGAATATGGGAACCCGGATAATTTGGTACTAGTTTAGAATGACACTGTCAATAAACTGGACTTGAACCTTGTCTATGTTCTAAGATTTGCTTCAAGCTTTATTCATATACTAAATGAAATCATTTTATTGAAATAAATAAGGAGAATTATGTTTAAACCCTTGGTTAGAAACCTGTTTTTTGTAATAATTAAAATAAAGCATTAGAACATGATTTTTTGGCACCATTTGGTTTGAACTAGGTTTTTATAAATGGATTATTGTGTCAAAATGCAATTAACTTTGGTAAAATGTCATTGCATGTAATGAGCTTCAATTTGTTTCCGATAAAGCAATTAACTTGTAAAAACGTGTCATTGCATGTAATGTGATCTGCAATAGAGATCACATTCAAGTATTCTTCGTGTTCATTCATATCATTTACTGATTTGCAACAACAATTTCAACAAACATAATCAAAGTGATTTCTTCAAGAAACATGAAGACGAATCTGGATATCAAACAAGAACAAGATGAATATGGATTTCAACAAACAAGAACAAGTTGGTACAAAACGATTTCTTCTGGGTTTCAAACAAGAACAAGATGAATTTGGAAATCGATTTCAAACAAGATGAATCTGGATTTCGACAAATGAGAATAAGCAAGTACAAAATGATTTCATCTTTGATTTCAAACAAGAACAAGAATCTGGAAATCGATTTCATCTTCACCTAAAACAAATCTTGAAACAAGAACCCAAATTTTGAACAAGAAATTGGTGTACAAAATTCAAGTTAAAAAACCTTAATCACAAAAACACACGAAGAACCATAATTAGATTTAAAACACATTGATCGCAAGTTCACGTGAAGAACCCTAATCGCAGTTTGAACAAAATCTCACAAACCAAAATTTAGGGTTAGAATTGAACCAGATCTTGAAAAAGATACCCGCTTAAAGTTTTGTTGTTCATTGCGCCTTATCGCAACTTTGATCTTGAAATTTGGTGTGCGATTTGAACATGATACCTTCGATTCAGGTTTTGAAAAGTGCCCGAGCATAAATCTGAAACCGAATCTGAGCACAAATCCCATATGTTTATGGGTTTCATCAAATGTGTGGCCGTGTGGGGTTGTTCATTTGTTCGTGTGGGGTTGTTCATTTGTTCACCGAAGTCTAGGTATATGATGCCTCATATGCTTCTTCGTATACGAAGTTGCTCATTTGTTCGTCAGATTCTAGGCTTCTTCACTAGAATTTGGTTAGATTGTGTCTCACATTGCATACTATTAGGATCGGGACACCTAAAACAAGCGTTAGAATATACGGATAACAATAAAGACAATAAACACGACACCAAGATATAACGTGGTTCGGTCGTCGGGGTCGGGGTCACGACCTACGTCCATGGGTAGGAACCAGAGACTTCTTTATTAACTTAGAGAATGTTGTATCATGTATACATATGACTGAACCTAGACCCTCTATTTATAATCAACCAATACACAAAAATGCTGCCCTAATCCAAATTAGGTAATGATTAATTCCCTAATTACTTGATTCTAGCGCCGCAAGTAACACCAAAGAAACATGACTGCCTCAACCACCTTGCTCCATGCCGAGAAGCAGCGCAGGGCACACGACATGTGCCTGCATCCCACGCCGAGCAAGATCAAACTTTGATTCCATGTATATAGGCCTATTTCAAGTCATATTTAACAATCTCCCCCTTGACTTGAACTTTCTTCGACCGGTCAACGGAGATCGCCAAAGAACCGTCCCAACCTCCCTGAAGGGACTACCTCCTTCCATGAGCCACGCAGTCCGACACCGTGTCACGCGATTTCATCGGAGACCATCTCCACCCGTGTCGTATTGACTTCGCCAAGTCATTTTTCAGCTCCAAGGACGGTACCACCGACGTTCCAAACACATAACTGCCTTCTAGAACGTAAATACCACATAGCAGCCTGCCCCACATTATCACTCGAGCATCCTTAGAAACCTTCGGTCCATTCCCCTTGCCAGAATATTGGTATCCGTTCTTCGCCCAGGTTCCAAGAGAGACCAGGTTCCTCCAAAGATCCGA
>JAUEJL010093484.1:0-13965 GCA_032274825.1 Drosophyllum lusitanicum
GTTAAAAGCATGTGGGCTGGGCCTGGTACCCGCGGATATCGAATTTTAAAATCCAAACCTGCCCCATGTTCAACAAATACCTTTGTTTTCGGGTTACGGTTTTACGGATATTAGTTTTATCGTTTTGGTTCATGTGGGGTTTTTTTATTTTTCGGTTTTTTTAACGTCCCTACTCATAATTGGCTAAACCGATTTAATTGTAATTAGGGTCATAAATTACAACAAATTATTTTGCTAATTGGTTAGTTTTGATAATTATATGTTCTTCCAATAATCAGATTGATATTTTGCAAAATTCATTATTTTATGATCATATAAAAATGGTATTTCTAAATATAACATATAAATTAACAAATTTGATTGAAAAAAATGATTACCAATTAACAAAAAAGTTACTATGTCACGACATTAAAGTAAAACTTAACAGAAATTATATTCTCATTTTTCAACTCAAAGTATAATTACCAAACCATGACAAAAAAAAGGAAAATACCAAAACAACTTATAATGAAAAATATGTTGTAATTTAATGAAATTTTTAGTGAAACACACAAAAAAGGCCAATATACTTGATAATTGTATCGAAATTGCATTACAATGAAATATTATCTCTTTCATATTTCAATTTATAAGATAGCAAAATATACAACTTTTTATTATAAAAACTTTAATTATAACTATCTGAAAAAATAAAAGGGTTTGTAGCTTAACGATACCAATATGTCATAAATGAGTTCCTCATGGTTATGAGTTTTAATTCTGTCGTAGATAAAAGATGTAAACTTAGTAATAGGTGTAAGATGTGTCTATGTTCTGCTGTTAAAAAAAACTGTTGAAAAAATTCAATCACTATAAAAACATACCTTCTTGTAGAGCTGGTCATCGTCTTTGAATTTAGAGAGAGAGAGAGAGAGAGAGAGAGAGAGATTGCAAGAGAAAATGAAAACGGATGAATTATATAGTGGAAATCGATTCGGCACTCCATCACTTTCTGTTATTATTTTAATATAAATAAATAGGACAAATTTTTTAAAACTTATCTTATTCTTGTTAGAGGTATTGTTTGTCAAAGGTTCTAACTCAAAATTTTAATCTTATTATAATATAGGGATGATTTTGTCATTTACACAATTGCTAATTATTAACAATAAAAAACTCAAGATACTATAAACCAAAACCAAAAAATTATTAAAAAAAATATGCTTATAATTTTATGCGTAAATAAAAAACAGCAAATGGGACAAAAGTTGACCGGCCAATGGCACGAAGGAATCTTTTTCTATGTATAATAATTAACTAGCATCATATCCGCGTAATGCTACGGTGGCAAATAGTTTTTGTTTTACAACATGTCGCTTTCAAGAATGTAATGATATGTTATTCTTACGATTCAAAGTTACGAAAAAGTTTTCTACAACATGTCCGGCTTTTTCAATTTTTTTATTTGCATAAACTATTTTATTAATTTTAAAAATAAATTCTAAAAGACATAAAATGAGAAAAAAGATTTATATTTATCAAATAATGAGAGAGAAGTTAATAAAATTTTGGAAATTATGTTGATGTGGGTGGATAATTGTGTTTGTGTGAGATGGAGGGTGTGTTAGTGTGATAAAGTATATTTTAAATAAAAAAAATTTAAAGTAAATTAGGAGAAGAATGAAATGGTTAAAAATTGAGTGAATGAGATTAGTTTAGATAGAATGAAAGGTCAAGCTTTTGTCTTGATTGAATTTTAAGAATTCTTAAAATTAAGGAGGATAGAGAATATTAAATTGTTTATATAGTAGTATAGATAAATCATGTCCAAGTCGTCAAATACCAAATTGAAATGCGGTGTATAACATATTTTCTAAAGTAATTTTTCGTAGATTTAAAAGTAGGTTAGTTATTATACAAGTTATATTTTATTAATAATTAATCACGTCAAATATTAATATATTTATGAAACTAAAACTTTTACTCAAGAAAAAATGACACCAAAACAATGTTAAGACAATATAATTATAAGTAAACTTCAACACGCCTTGCAAATTTATCTTGTTAATAATATGAGACGTACTTTGAACTTAAAGATTTTCTGGATATTGAAACATGTTGAATGAGGGATTAACAATGCTAAATCCACCACCAATAAACAAATTATGTCCACTGATGTACTTTGCCTCATCACTCACAAGAAAAAGGGCGGCTTTAGCAACATCATAGGTTTTAAGTGTCACTCCCTTAAGGTTATCGAGTTGGTTTATCACATTTTCTAGCACTTCCGATGCAAGTCTAGCGAAACTTGTGGCTAATGGTGTGACCATTGCATAAGGTGATAAACAATTGACACAAATACCAAATTGTCCAAGTTCAACAGCTAGATTTTTGGTTAAACCAGCTACAGCATGCTTCGCACAACAGTAAGCATGTGAGGTTGTACCAGCAATATTTGAAGAAACAATGGTTGTGGATATTATTGAGCCTCCTTGTGCTAGAACCATAACTCTAGCAGCATGTTTCATGCTTAGAAAGACACCTGTGACATTGACACTAAGCAAGCGTTCGAAATCAGATTTTTCATTATCAATGATGCATGGCTTGTTAGAATTTACTATTCTTGCATTACAAAACATGATATCAAGCTTCCCATAAGTGTTGACTGCGATATCCACAACATTTCTTACATCATCTTCATTGGTTACATCACAATGGACATATATCGAGTTGGATGATCCTATGGCTTCACAAACTGATGCACCAAGTTGGTCTTGGATGCATGTTCAACAAATTAAGAGCTTTGCAATACACTCTCCAATACCACTTGCTGCTCCAGTTATTAATGCCGCCTTTCCTTCAAGTCTACGCATAGCAAGGAAATGTTTTCATGTTTTTATTTTGAGATTTATAACTAACTAAAAAACCTACGTATATATTGGTCAAAATTCACACAGTTTTATATGACTTTGCAATTAAGGCAGATTGAATAGATCTATGGTATATGCCAATTTATCCTTCAAAAATGCATATAATTCTAGAATTGCAACTAATACGGTTTTGTAAGATTCATTTTAACGTGGACAATTTTTATAGGACAAATTAAATAGAAAAATAGAGGTTTATTTTGAGACATAATTAAGAAGGAGGTTTTAAAAAGTATCATAAGTTAAAATTTCTAGATATCCATGATAGATTTGAAAAACTAAATAAAAAATAATTAAGCCAACGAATCATGAACAAACTACTAAAGTTCAAAATCATTTAATTAATTTTTTATAAACTAAATAAAATTTAAAAATTAAACCACATTGCATCTCTAAATTAAAGAGCGAACTTCATCAAGATTTAGATAATTTACATACTTCATTTCCACATAAATATTCCATGATCATTCTTGGCCTCATCCCAATCTTACCATTGATTACATTTTGTTTAAAAAAATTCATTCAAGCAAAATGCTAGTTATAAAATATATGGTTCATATATATTTTTTCTACAAATTATATTTATAGCCTTTTAAAAACATAAAAATATTAGCAAAAGATATAAATTAAAGAAAGCAAAGATAAAAAATCATCATCTTATAAACACGACTGTATATTTAAATATAAAGTTAATTCGTAAAATTTCTATATTCTGTTTGCTTATTTTTGCTAACTACCCCTTTTTTTGTTATGATGTGATTTTTCCATTTATGAAGTTGTTTCATTTAATGTATTACACATTTAAAGTTATATTACAAGTTAATAAAACATATATTTTTCTTGTATGAATCAATTTCATATGTAGAATAATCATCTCTTTTTTTTGTTTGGGTAAATTGCATGAAAATACAATGAACTTTGTCTTAATTATCATTGTATACAACCAATTTATTTTTTTTAAAATAATACAATCAACCTTTATAATCCTCTCATTGTATGCAAATTGTTGTATACTATGAAAATTATGGAAAAGTTTATTGTATACAATAATAGTTAAAGACTAGACACATAAAAAAGTTGTTTGCATACAATGAAATTTTTTTGAAAGTTAGTTGTATTATTTTTAAGAATTTAAAGTTAGTTGTATACAATGACAATTATGACAAAGTTAATTGTATTTTCATACATTTTGCCCTTGTTATTATGTGAAGAAAATATGGAATGGATATTTCAATTTCACTTATTTAAGAACCATTACTAAATAAAATAGTAAAGTTTTTTTTTTCTCTCGTGATAAATTATGTATGTTTTTAATTATATTCACATGTTACATTTATTTAAGATATATTTCATGGGCACTACTACGGTCCACGGATAGAGACTCGTAGATCGATAAACTAGTTTATTACCTAACAACTGGTCTCAATATATATATGGGTGTTAGGATCCAGACACGTAATAAGCGTTAGAATATGCGGATAATAATAAAGACAAGAAAGTACGACACAAAGATATAACGTGGTTCGGTCGACGGGGTCACGACCTACGTCCACGGGACAGAGACTTCTTTATTAACTGAGAGTGTTTTGATGTACATACGACTTAACCTAAGGCCCCTATTTATAACCACCCAAAACCCTTAATGCTACCCTAATACAATTTAGGAAATGATTAATTCCATAAACAAGGATTTGAGCGCCGCTTGCAACATCACAAATTGCCCCACGCCGAGCAGGGTCAAACACCCCACGACGTGGGCTTATGCAGCACGCCGAGCTACACCTTTTCTTGGGTTTTCATGCTTTTGGCCATTTTCAAGTCACATTTAACAATGGGCAAATTGCATTAAAATGCAATGAACTTTGTCCTAGTTCTCATTGTATACAACCAACTTTAAATTTTTAAAAATAATAGAATTAACTTTTATAATCCTCTCATTGTATGCAAACAACTTTTTTATGTGTCTGTTGTTTACTTACCATTGTATACAATGAACTTGCTATAACTTCCATGGTACAACAAGTTGCATACAATGTGAGAATTATGAAAATTGGTTGTATTATTTTTAAGAAAATAAAGTTTATTGTATATAATGGTAACTAAGACAAAGTTTATTGAGTTTTAATGTAATTTGCTCTATATATATCTATATAGAGGTATGATCAAATGAGAACACCTTTTAAAGTGAGAACTTGGAGAATAGTTTATAGTCATTCGATGATCTATATTTAATGTTTGGTATTAAATTGGTTTAATTAAGGTATGTTGATTTTTAATTATTTGATTTATTTAAGGTATGTTGATTTTTAATTATTTGATTTCTAATTAAATGATTAGCCTACAAATGCTCTCACCGTTTTATACTTAACATGTGTTCTCACCGGATCTCTCCTCTATGTATATATATAAGCAAAGATTTGAATTCAACATTTCAACCACCCGTCTAATTGACTTCCATAAAATACTGCTTTTAATCATCTATTCTGAGACCAAAACTTGCAACCATTTCTAATTATATATGTTGTTTAATCTCTTTAGTACATATATGTTGATATAATGTGGTATTTTATATTTTATAGGCAAATTAATAATGGATAGGCTAAAGCGTGATATTTATGTTAAACAAAAGCATGAAGATTGAAGGCTGGCGTACATACTCACGATGCGTGATTGAATTTTATTTATTTCATTTATTTTCTTAATTTGTACTGCTAAAGGAGTTTGTGTGTGAGTCTAATGGTGTACGGGTTAAGTATGATGGTTTTGATATGATATGTGTGATAAAAGGACAAAGATATGTATAGCACATAGGATAGTGTGATTGAGTAGCACTACTAGAATGATGGTAATCCATATATAATAGTAAGGATCTTCTATTATATATATATATATATATATATATATATAGTAATTCACTAGAGAAAAGGATTTTTGTAAGTGATGTTTTTGTAAGTTTCATGAGGAGGGCAAAGTTCTTCCTGAGTGGGTAACTCCAATATCGAAAGGAAAACACCAACAAATCGGAAATGTTAAAAGTATGCAACTTGACATGAGGGAAACAGCAAAGCATATGAGTGGTCTTTCCTATATATACACTTAGAAATTTTAATGGAAACCCTTTTTTTATTTGTTCATAAAGATTAAAGATTAGTACCCAGAATGAATCATGATTACTTGGGTTGATCATCAAACTCGATTGCAAAATAGGTACCAAACCCGAAAGCAGATTCATTAATGATCGATCGATCTGCTAAACGATATATAAATCAGAAACTCGCATCTATATATTAATTGATGCACCTGTTTTAGTTAAGATATTGTCGTCTTATATATGACACAAATAATATATATGTTTGTATTGTTATTAATGATGTATATGTACGTACGTATCTTTGCATATTTTGTCCTATGATTATTCCTAGGTTTTCGATGTAGGATTGTTTTGGCTTCAGAGAAACAAATTCAGTAGTATTCGGATAGTCTAAGATTCCAGGACCACCACATATGCAACTTGTGTCTAAGAATCACACCAACTAAAATTGGATAGTGTAATACTGAATCACTCAGATGGAAAGATGAATCAAGAGAAGTACATTGTGAGTTGTTTCCCATCCAAAATCTACACAAGTTGCCACATCGTATCTTTCGGTGTGCAATCAGAGACGATTTCTATCAGATGACAAAAATCTCGGACATTCTCCAAACTTAATTGTCCACGAGTCATGAGTGATGAACTCTTCCTGTGGCTAGACACGCTTCTGCAGCTAGTGTCGCAAATTGCTTCTGTTTTGTGATTGTAAAATCTTTTTCTAGCCTACTTGCCCATTTCATTGCTGCACATAAATATCTCCCACATTGTTCCATCAAACAACAACTTGCAGTAATTTTATTATATCCTTTTTGTTGCACAAATGCCACGCAAAATGAACGCAATAAGTTTTGAGAAAAATGTTGTAAGTCTCGGTCACTAGTTAATTAAACTGCCTTCAAAGTTACAAAAGCTGACCCAATGCTGTTTTTCAATAATATTTGAAAACTAGACCAATCGGCTTTCCAGCCATCCTAGCTAGTGGTTTACTAATTCAACTGGTGTGACTCGCTGGAGTAGTTCAATTCTAAAGACCAAATTACATCATACTTAATTTAAAAATGGAATATATATATATATAAAAGTTTAAACGAAAACTATTTTTCATATCAGAACTGCGAGAACTGTTTGTAACATCGTTAATGACTCATTAATAGGGGTATTTTGGTCACTTAAATATTTTTCCAACCGTGAATTGCATTCGGGTGGACTTTCATTAATGTGCGAGTCTTGATTTGCCCAAAATACCATTCATTAATGCGTCATTAATGAGGCAATCATTAGCCGCCAAAATTATTAGCCATTGATTAATTTTAATCAAAGGCTAAGATTGGTTCTCGTACGAAAAATAATTCTCGTTTGAACTCTCCCCTAATCATGGATGGCAATCGAAGGGGAAGCACTGAAGCAACAATGGAAACCGACATCATATAAAAATGTTGCTATGAAGTGCGTCGATAGTATTGTTGCAGCAATTCACCTATCTCAAGATTTTTAGCTGTGTTGATGGCATTATCAGAGAGAGATCGAGATTTGTTACCGGTGAGTGAAAGAGAGAGAGAGAGAAACAAGTGGGGAAGATGGTGAATTTTGCAAATGACGTCTATGTCCTAATTAAAATTTAAATAAAAAAAGAAATGCAATTAATATAATTTCCAGATAAAATCTAATATATATAATTTCCAGATAAAATCTAAAGAATATGGAAGATTCTGAATTAAATTGTTAGTGGCTTGTGTCTCGGGCCTCTCGACTGAAGAGGTGTTAGCCTTTGGCTTCTTTTGTTCCGGGTTTACTGACCTAGTTCAATCAATTCCTTACAAGTCTATATGGTCTTATTGCATATGTTCGACCCATTATCATACCTCCAAAGGCCCAAACAACATCGAACCAATTAACCAAATCACAAGTACTTCAAAAGTGCAGACTCGAATACCCAATAGCCCATTGAAGGTAATTATTTCCACAATTAGGCGTATACCATGGAAGACTTGGAGAAATATTATTTTTGTATTTATACATATAAAATATGCAGTGACGGATCTAAAAATCTAGATTGGGTACGTACGGTTCTTTGTTTCATGAAATAAAAATTGTGCTTTTTTATTGTTCGGAATCAAGTGAAGTTTTCAATATATGACCTTGTAAATGGGCCAATAGTACTAAAACATAAATGTGAAATGAAAGGTAGACAGTACATAGGGTATGTACTTGTTTTGCGTAGTTACTTAGCCTGTATCGTCCGATGCTCGATTTGTGGGTCTTAAATCTCAATCATGCTTAATATTGTAAGTTTTGTTCAGGGTATGCACACATTTTCCATTAGGAGTTTAGGATCAATAAAAGCTTAAAAAGACAAACATTTATGCTAGAATGCTTTCAGAAAAAACTGATTTTTTACTCTAATACACAATATGAGTCACACAAGATGGAAGCGAAAATCTAGATATGTTCAAGCAAACATTTGATAGAAACCCAATTCTAGAGAAGCGTTTATCAATAGTAAGAGCCTTTAAGGTAAGTTTGTAAGGTTCCAACTCAAAACCAATTAGCTATGTGTAGAGTAGCCTAAGACCTTTATTAAGCACATTACAAAGTTACTTTTCGTCTGAAGTGAGACATTACTCAACACCCCGCCCCCTCATGTGTGGCGTTCTCTTTTTTTTTCGCGCCTAACACGTGGATATTTATGAGTTACGTAGAGTCCGTGAGGCCTTTGACCAACTACGGGTGAACTTTGCTATAATACTATGTAAGTTTGTAGGGTTTCAACTCAAAACTAATTGGTTTTGAATAGAGCAGTCAAGAACCCTTATTAAGCAAGTCACTTTTCGTTAGAAGTAAAACGTTACTCAACACTTAACATTACAACTTAGTTTATTATAAATTTGAAGCTTCTACACTTCTTGGTATCACCTTCATTACAATGATGTTGAGATCATTATTTTGAGATTCATTTGGTCTGTCTTCGTTATGCTCCTCAAAACTAAAATCCTTCTCATCATCAAAGAAGTCATTATTATAGATTGCCCTCTTTCAGGTTGACAAGATATAGATAACCACCACTAGCTCTACTAGTGTCTTTCTTGTTCACCGCGTGGGATTGGCCATCCTAGCTATTTTCATGGACCCTTCCACCACCTACAATCACATAATTTTCCCTATATTGCGTTGGTTTCATCAACCCTAGAGAGAGTCTCAAAAGCCCGAAACAATGCGACACCTCCCCTCCCCATCTCCACCATATGAACGATGAGGTTGACTTATTCCAGCGCAATATGCCATCAGGATCATAACAAGATCTGATCCCGCCTTATGCAAGACAAGTTTGCATGTCGTTACATATCACGTAGAAGGGAAGCGAATAGCTAGATATGTACGAGCAAACTTTTAATACAAACCTGAGTCGGAACTCGGAAGTAAAGTTTATAAAAATATACAGAAAGTTGTTCGCAACACTACAACGAAGCCTTTTTATATATGTTATTCAGTCGGTTAAAGTAACCAACATGTTATATTTAGAATAGTAAAGAGCTAACCAACATTCTGGAGGTAATTAAAAAGAAAGAATATAAACAAAAAAATCTCTTATATAAAAAATGAAATTTTTTTTAATGGCAAAAACACACGCAACTAATCTACACCTATGTTCAAAACGAGACTTGAACCCACAGCCTTATAGTGAAAGGAATACCTTAATCACCTCTTTATACCGCTAGATCAATTAAATTATACAACTAAATAAGATATCTAATTTTGTATAGATATTTATATATAGTTGTTAAACATGTATTTAACCTGTTTTCTACATTCTTAAAAGGGATCGTCGACTATGTTAATTTGTCCCTTGTCACTTTACCATCCATAAACCGGGTTTTCTACATGTGGTGGTAAGATATGAAGATCACTAGAGTGCTGCTTGTTGTAAGTCCTAGTTCCAGGTACTGCTCCAGTGCACAGCCTCAAGAACTCATTACCAGTAAAACAATAATGTGCAAAAGCTAAGGTTCCATCAATAGTCTCTTTCAAACTAGGAACTGATTTTGACTTCCTGGTCAACCTGCTAGTGTCATTTAGAATCTTGTCAAGCTCAGAATACTCCATGAACCGTTGTGTAGCAGCTTCCCATGAAAGGTTGAACCCCTGGTCGAGTGTAAGAGGGCGTGGCTCACTAGCCATGGCTAATTTCACTTTTTCTACAAAATCTTGTGGTGAATTGTAAGTTAAACAGTTAGGGAATGACCGAAAGAAGTCATTAGAAGGGTGGTCTGCGCAAACCACAAATTTTCCCATTGCAAGAGCTTCAGCTGTTGCTGTACAGAGCACATCACTCACACTGGGATTTATGAACACTTTGTAACTGAAACAAACATATGTAATAATAAATAATTGCAGACATTTTTTATTATGTGAATGTATACGGAGATGAGTAATTTATTAATTCATACCTGTGAAGAGAATCATCAGCATGGTCTCTGCCTTTCATGAAGTTCACATTCAACTCTAACTTTTTGGCTGTAGTTTGTACTTCATGAGCATCCTCACCATTCCCATAAACATCAAGTTTGAAGCCATTAAAGTCGTCTTTTTGTTTTGCTAATAAATCTATCAACTCCCTGTATCCCTTGGCCCAAACCATCTTGCCCAAAAAGTAAGCTCCTTTTGAGAATGATTGCTCCCCGTTTTTCCTTTCTGCAGCCATTCGTTCCCCAATTGTCAAGAACTTAGGGTTCACGCCATGAACGTTACAAATTACAGACTTGGGTAAATCTTGGGTTGCAGCAGAAAGGCGAAGAACCTAAACAGGAAATGCTAAAAATCAGATCTTCTCATTACAAAATATTAACCATCTTCTAGATATAAAGTTAATGTGAAGTGGAGAATTGCTACATTAAGGGAGTGTTCGCATGTGCATATTGTGATTTGTAAGTGATTCAGAATCATATAACCAGCTGTTCTATAGTACGAGCTGTAGAATATAGTGTTTGATGTGCTTTTGTTGTTTGAACTTGTAACTACCAGATAATCAGATGGAAAATTCAGATTGTTAAAGACATTAGTAGATAAGTGACCAAAGAGGACAATATTTTGGGAAAAAGGTAGACCTTTTGTTAAAGATGAGTAAATATCCTCGAATTAGGTTAGACGAGATAAATAGAGTAATTTCAGATAATCAGCTTTGTTGCAATGGGTTTAAAACTAATTATCTGAAGGTGAGTAAATAATGAAATAATCAAAAGCAGAACTTGTTTATTGAAAACATGAAAAGCTTATTATTGCGACTTTTAAGTCATAATAATCAAAAAACAGTTTTAAAACCCAAATCCAAACACCCTCTCATGATTAACTGGGTACCTTGTCACAGTGCACTCTTGTAACCAAATTGTTTATATGCTTCACAAAAAACGCTTGGAGAGCACCGTTCTTTTCCCTCTTGATATACTCCAAGTAGTTTGTGTGGATGATACCAACAACATGATTGAATTTATTATTCCAGCGTTTACCATGATGATACCAATTTAAATGTTCAGGTTCTTCAAGAATGGCAATGTCAGCATCCTTGTATGAAATAAACTTAGAAGTATCCCCAGCAGGTATAATACTCCGTCTCTCTTTTTGAAACTGAATTGTAACAGATTCAATCATATCTTCATATGACTCAACCACAAACAAGCATCCCAAAATACAGAAAAGGGTTACTGAATAATAATAATCTTTGATCTTAATATTTGAAGATTGACCTTAATGAAATTTTTGACTGGGTTGGTTTAGATTAACCTAAATGAAATTTTTATAAGACTGATCCTTTTTATGGGTGAAAACAAAGTCTGTTACTGAAATTAAAATCAGACTAAAGTTTGTTAATTATTTATAAAATAACCCCATACTGAAAATGGAATATCAAGAACTACCTTTCCTGGATAGAAGGTAATTTTGAAATCACTCTTGAAACCAACTCTTTCCTCAAGCCAATTGCGAATATAAACTTCTTGTTCTTCTGGTGAAGTGAAAGTAATGTTGTTTGGATAAACTAATTCTTGATCTTTTCTAGTGAGCCAAGGAACCAACAATGTGATGTTCTGTTTTTTAGATTTTGCTAAATATGCTGCTCGAAACAATGGGTTTACAGCCGTCCCTGTCATCCATGGAAGACTAGCAGTTGTGACTATGGCTACATGCCTTTTCCCATTGGAAATTTCATGTGTATTAAAGTCGGTCCAAGATCCACCTTCATAGTGGTGTCCTGTACTTTGAAGAACACTAGCAATTCTCGAATCCAGTTCATCGTTTATGATATCATCTTCAGGAACGGATGATTCTCGAGTGTTAATTGGGGTTAACAAAAGTTGAGTTTTCCTTTTATTGCATAAGCTTTCGACTATCTTCTTGGAAACGTCTGCAGATACACAAAAGTTTATGCTTAAAATAGACAATGAACTGGGAAGTATGAAGTCAAAATGGCAAAAAAATAAAAAATCAATCACCTTTCTTAACACCCAAGTGATCTAAAAATGGCCTGGACTGCCTAACTAAATATGCCAAAAGTTCTGGGAAATCCAATGGTGGAACATCCTGGGACATGGCAAAATGAACTGGATGGTTAAGAAAAAGAAATTATTGCAAGTGATTCTACGAGGTAAAATTAAATTCATACCTCTAAATTGTCTGGTTCCTTGCGAATTGCTTTCTGCCAGATAGATAGAAAATAAGAATATAATGATCTTTTTGCTTGGATTAAAAAGGAACTACATCTACAAGTCGCAAGAACTTACTGGTAGAACATAAAAGAAATCTAGCAAACTGTTTTTAAGTTATAAGAATAACTCACAGGCTTTTTAAACATTAGATGGGCATCACTGCATCAACAACACAATCTAAGTAGCGCCATAATTGTAAATACGACTCGTATATACTCATGTTCTTGGGAAACATTCTAATGTCAAATTTTTGTAAAAGAAAGAAGACACATTTTACTCAAATACTTTTAGAGTTTCATAATCCTGATTCATGCCTAATTTTCTTTGACCTCATTAAGTCCACTTTATTCGAGGGGAGAGAGCTTGCCTCCATTATGTTGGAAACTTTTGGTATAAAACCGGGTAAAGAGAATCATGTAAGGAAATTACTTACCAAAAGCAGTTATACGACCCAATATTGTCTAGGTATCATGTATTACCTTGGGACAATCTAAGAAGACAGCTCTAGTTTTGGCAACTAAAGTCGAAAATCAGAAACAAAAAGAATTCAGGTAATTGTATATCCTGTAAATTTCCAATAGCATATTCGTATGTTACTTATACCATCCAAAAAGATAAGGCGGTTATTTAGCTCCAAAACGGTTAACAAATTACTTCCAGAGGCTAAACGGCCGAAAGACAGCCATGTGTTGTGAACCCAGAACTCCAGAAGATCAGCTTGTGGGTCGCTGCTGTGTTACACTAACACGATAACACTAAAGTTTCTAACACTTTATGATGATTAGTGAAGCTCATTTCTTCCATGAACTTGAAGTTAGTAAGAAGTGCTTATTAATCTAAGTTATTTTCTACATATAATATTAAGCTGACTAATTTAGGTAAAAAAAACATACTGCTAGAATATGTGTCTTTGTTTAGCTTCGAATAAAACACATTCAGTTATTAACGTTATTTAAATGTTTAATGATTTAAGTGATTAGATGTTCGCTTGGCACACATATCTTATAATATATTTAAAAGATAATATATTTAAAAGAAAAGGATGATTACATCATCATCCTTTTCAAAAAACCATATTTTTAAAAGTGATGATGTCATCTTCAAAAAAAGGGCTACGAATTTTTAAAACAATTGGGAGGGGGCTGGATGAAAATTGTGAGGGGCTTTTATAAAACATGTGAGGGGCTTTTAAGAAAATGTGAGGGGGTTTTATAAAAATTATATATTAATGTAATTAATTATAGGTTATTTATAAATTATGTTTAGTAACTTG
>JAUEJL010093495.1:0-13964 GCA_032274825.1 Drosophyllum lusitanicum
TGGGGAATTGGATGGCTAAGATTGGTTCTCGCGGTTCTCGTACAAAAAACAGTTCTCGTTTGAACTTTTGCATATATATATATATATATATATATATATTTGACGTCATGATGTTATTAAAATTCCTTTTAAATAAAACTAATTTTTATTGAAAAATATTGTCTAATATATATAGAGTTTTTACTAGATTCCTATTTGTGATCTATTTTATGTCAAAAAAAAAATATCTAATATGTCAATAGTTCTAACGCATGAAAAATATAAACATATAAACACAAATCATATGCAAGTACATTGCCAAGCAATTTCCTAGTAAGTATTTTCATGAGCAAAACTACAATTACCAAGTCGACCTAGACACCTAATCAAACATGACCTTAAAGCTCCCACTTGTCTTGATTACTTTTATCTTGTAAAGAACTCCAAAAACTCCATGGTTATACAAAAAGCTTCTTGTCAAATCTCCATTTATTTAAATCCTATATTATATAAACTATATTAGATGTCCGTGTAATACACGTGTTGGTTTAAAAAATGATAAATATTAAACATTAATAAAACGGTATTAAATAATTATAAAACACGAAAAAATGATTAAACCAGCTATGGAAGAGTCGACGCGAGGTTGAGATAACACATAACAAAAGAAACATAGTATCATGATACAAAGAGACATGATTGTATTTCTTGTACAAGCTATCAGTCATTTTTGTTAAAATTAGGACAATAAAGTCAAATATTTATAGTTATGAATAAAAAATTAAAATAATAAAAATTAAAAAGTTGGTTAAATTTTATACTTTTCGACGTTGTAAAGAGTTAATATGATATTTGTAAATTAAGGTGGACAAATACAATATTCTAAGGTTTAGTAAGGGTATATATAAAATTTCTCTAATAATTTTAATTTAATTTTGACTTATAAAAGTCAAAATTAGAATTTTAATTTTGATTAAATAAATGGTCAAGATTAAATATAATTAAATTTGTTTTGTTAAATGAAAGGTTAAGATCATTAAATCAATTTAATGTATATTACTTTTATTTGTATTAGAAGATTTAGTATAGACTGTTTCCTTACTTTCAAAATAAACAAGATGGTAGAATATAAATTATTGTTACATGCAAAATAAATAACTAATTTACAACCAAATAGTTATCATAAAAATACTAATACTTGCTATACACAAATATACCAAAACAACACATAAATCAACACTAGATTTTTTTAGCGTCCATCTTTTTATAACCAATAAAAAACGGGACACCTGTTGATGATTTTAGTGTCACTCGTTTTTAAATTTTAAAAAGGAGTTTGTGAATACAAATTAGAGAGTGACATTTTAGACAATAAAACTTGTTACTCCTCTTTCGTTATAAGGCGTGGAATTAGACCAAGGGGAATCTCCATAGGAACAAGTCTTTAAATAAAAGTACAAGAACTTTAAAGTTACAAATTTATAATAAATAATAAAAGATTTAAAGTTAAAACAATATTACTAAATTTGGTATTTATTATTTTGACTATATGGTTTTTGGTACTTGACATTTGACTACTTGGTATATAGTACTTTATTATTTTGGATTGCCTTCGTAATTGTATTTAGTGATGTATTATTTTAATTTTATATTGGTTGTTTAATAACATTATTTATCGGTACTTGATAGAAGCATAGTACATTACATTGTTTAGAAAAACATATTTATATAAGTTGAATAAAAAATAAAATCAAAATTGAATCAAACTAAAACAAACACCGAATCCAAAGTTCAAATCCAATATAAACGAAACTCATACTCAAAACAAAAAGAATTAGAAAGATTGAAAATAAAAATCATATACAAAAATCGAAAAAATATCCCCCGAATACGTTTGGCCGAAATGGATCCACACGAAGGCTGTGTTACAGAATTTTATATTGGGGAGAAAAGAAGTGATTTGGAAGGATGGAAGAAAGAATTAAAAAAAATTTGTGTTCCAAAGTGTTTTTAAGGAGAGAAGAGAAGGGGTTTGGAAGAAAATTTTCATTAACATTCTCTTCTAAACTTTCCTCCCAAAAGTGAGAAGATTTGGATGAAAATGAAAGGAAAAGTTTTATGATTTTTCATTAGTGACTAAATTACCCTACATACAACTAATAATTTTAGAAAATAAGGGTATTATTGTAATACAACTCATTTTTTTTCTTTTCTCTCCGACTCAGGAACACAAAATAAAAACAATACTCTTTCTCTTCTTTTCTTTTCTTTCAAACTTGGGAACGAGAAAAACTAAAACTATTATCATTTCTTTTCTTTTCTTTTCTCTCTTTAATTTTCTTTTCTATTCTTTTCTTTCGTATCTAAAATTCGGGAACACAGCGTAAAGGATCCAAAAGCTTCAATCATGGATCAAAGATGTTTGTGTTGTTATATGTATGTTTATAAAGTGTTCGGGGTGTGGAGAAACACTTTTGTACGGTTAAAATCGAATAAAAATGGATTTGGTGAACAAGAACAGCGGTTGTGTTCTTCACAGAATTACAGGTTGGTCGTGTACACGGCCCGTGTACATGTTTAAAGACGGTGACAGGCCATGTAGCATACATGGTCGTGTAGCATATAGGGAATACGGCCCGTGTAGTAGCTTTTTCCAATCGGATTCAGTTAAGTAACTTAGTGGTTTAGTGACCGGAATTCGGTTGTGTTGACTGGATTCGGTCAAGAAGGGTACACGGCCCGTATAGGCCCGTTTTTGGTTCAGTTTGCTTAGTTTGTAATGTTTAGCCTATTCTTTGGTATAGGGAGGTGCCTGGATACTCGACAGAATGCTTAATTGTTTAGATCGGTAATCAGATACGAGGTAAGTGTACTATCTCTCTTATATGAACATTATGTAAGTGTCTATGATTTATACCTATTTTATGATATCTTTGTTATGTGAGATAGCTATGATATATATATTGTATAGCAGTGGTGTATAACTATGCACCAGAACAGTAATAGGGTATATAGCTACGCAGGTGGTGTAGCTGTATAACAGAACAGTGTTAGGGGGTATGGCTATGCCGATGGTGTAGCTATACTCCAAAATAATGACAGTTTATACAGTTTTGCAAGTGCTACAGTTTGGAGGCAAGATGTCATGGGGAGACTTTATCCTTGTTTATTGATTATTGTGTTCAACTAGTATGCTCACTAAGCGTTAGCTTATGTTTCAGTTTTATGTTGCAGGTGACTCAGGTTCCAGCAAGGGTAAGGCCCCAGCCTTGTAATCTATTAGGTAGCTCCTGGCGTTTTGAAGAGGAAACTTTTAACACCTATTTTATAAACTCCGATGTTTTTGTAATGCTAACCAGTAAACAGTATGTTTTAAGTAAAACTGAAAAAATGGTGTTATAATGTAATGTTATGAGATATGAAATGGCCTGAGTGGTAGTACATAGTGGCAGAGTTACAACTTGAGTGGCAAGAGGAGAGCCTAAGTAGCATACTTGAGATTGTGTTACAAAATGTATGATAGAGGATATATGTATTTAGTATATGTTTAACCTTGCATTAGTTCGTGATTATGTACTCACTAAGCTTAGCACTTAATAGAGTTGTTTTCTTTTCTCTATAGGTGATGATCGCGGAAAGACTCCAGTTAGAGTATGATAGTTCCTGCTTCCGCTGACTTTAATTTTAAGAAGTTAATATTTTGTAAAACAAACTGATGATGTCTTCTTTACCTAATGATATGTAATCATATTTTTTGATGGAGTTTTATATTTAATTTTTTATTTGGTCCTTACAACAAACACCTCCGACCACCCCTTAACATCTCCATGTCTCTTTGGCCACCTCTATCAACCTCCAACTACCTCCTCATCCACCAACCTCTGACCACCTTCTCTTTGGCCACCTCCATCAACCTCCAACTACCTCCTCATCCGCCAACCTCTGACCACCTCCACATCCATAACCTCTGACCACTACACCCTCAGTCACTTACACACCACAAAATCAAGAAAAAAAACCCATAAAATCAATAAGAAACCCCCTTTTCACCATCACTGCCAAATCTTAACACCATCGGTCACTCACACACAAACAAACATAACCGCCACCCAAACACCTCCGGCAATCCAAAATCCGAACACACAAAATTACAACAACAATACATATGTGACAAAGCCGGAACATACCTAGAACAAACCCTAGAACTGCAAACCCCATAACATACTAGAATTAAAAAAACCTACAACAAAACAAATCCTTGAATCATAAGCGTCCGAGAGAAATATGGAATGTAACAGCCGTAAACCCGGGCTAGTCGTTAGCGTTTATATATTTAAAATTGTGATTAAAAAATAAATAATTGTATTGCATGAATTTATGAGATAAAATAAATTCGTTTTTGAACAAGGGATGTAGATTATACCTCGTTGCATGATAAATGATTAAGATTGATTAACTGTATGCTAGAAAGCAGTATGAGACGCTAGTGATTGTAGATATCTTAATTAAATTATTTTGAATTGAATTGTAATTATGTGTGCATGTAGGAATGGATTTATATGGGTTATTAGTAAAACACCTCATGCTTAATAAAATTGATTTTGGGTGTGCACGTGTACTGAGCATAAGTATATGGATATACTTGACATGATTTAGTCACCTCTTCATTTTCAAAAGATCTTAAGTGTGTGTACGTGAGTGTTGAAGAACAAGAAACTAACTTGAAACTTGAATTGAAAATTGGTGATTGTAGTTGCAAATCTAAGGTTGGTACATGCTTTGTTATGATTATTGTTAAATCTTTGATATATGTTTGTTGGGGTTTTGATGTTAAAAGCTTAAGAACACCATTAAAGAGTTTATGAAGAAAACTTGATATGTGGGTTTTGTGGAATTGAAGACTTTAATTGATGTTGATGAGTTTTTGTGATTGTAAATATGTTATATGAAGTTTATTATGGTTTAGAACTGTTGAATATCGATTTCCAGAATTATAGATGTGTTTTGAGAAAGTTGTTATGAAGTTGGAAGAAGGCAGTAGCAGAAACAGAAAGTTGTAGGTCTGTTCGCGAGGCATCACGGGGCAACAAGGTTGAAGGTCACGACGCGACCAGGGCCATTGGTCCGACTTTGGCCATCCGACTTTGATGGTTGGACCTTGACCATCCGACTTCAGTGATCTGACTTTTGGTTGGTTCAACTAGTGGGTTGGTCCGAGATATTGGTGGTTTGACTTTGTATATGGTGCGACTTTATGGTGGTCCGACTTAAGCGTCGCGACGTGACGTTTGCCTTGGTTGCAACGCGACCGGTGATTTTCAGCAGGGGAACTTTTGTTTGTTAAATATTTATGTTGCATGTGTTGTGTTATTTCATATGTAAATATAACATGTTTATGAACATTAGATATATAAATATATGTGAATATATATTTATAATTCATAGACTGATTTCAGTATGTTGTGTTTTTAGGAACTACGAAGACTCGGTAATATTAGACAACTGAGCAGTGCGATTGAGAACAGAGGTGAGTGGATGTAAACTCACGGATGGTAAAGGTTATGATTGATATGATTGATGTGATTTGTGATTGATAGACTGTTTAGTCTGATTGTTGATTGTATAACAATATAACTGCTTGTGTGTTATTTGGCCGATACGTGCTGGTGGAATGATAACGAGTATCGTGATATGATAAAAGTTAGCTATGCGTGGAATTGGGCTGGGCCCGTTTGCATTAGTTGAGCAGTTGTAGACCTTCTGATGCATGCGTTGTATTGGAAGGGAATTAACTGTGCCAATTGGCAGAGGACTATTGGTAAACCTTTGCCTTTGACCCGCAAATGGTTGAAAGGTTATGTGCCGAACCGCCGGTCTTCTAGATTTATGTGATTACATGCTTTTGTATTGATTGTTGCTGTTTGCTGTTGTGGTTTAGCTTCCATTCACTTAGCTTTGTGCTAATTCCCCACTGTTGAACTCGTTTTTGCATGTTCGGTTAGTACAACTGTTTAGCTAGGGTTTTTGTGTAGAGGAAAGCTTGCCCAGAGCTCTGATATTTTTGTTTTGTGAAAAGACGAGCCATATTTTGATTATCTTTGTAACACAATGGATACTATGTTTTTGTAAATAGTGTGGATGTTTGTAATATGGTTATATTTAACTATTATGAGTTATGCTTCCGCAGCGATTAAAAAAATGGCTTTAGATTTTTCGGTGTTACATGGAAGACGTTGTCATAGCCTGCATTTGATCTCATTGAAGAAGTTGCTCGAAGACAATGGTAACATTCTGAGAAGATGGTGGCAGTGAACATGAGAGGGGAGATAGATCTGTGTGACATGAGAGTGAGAGAGATCTGTGAAAGGGGCAGTGGTGATTGAAGATGATGGAGTCATAGGTGGTGTGGTTGGCGGCAATGGTGGTGGTCAGAGTTTGATAACGGGGGTGGCCAGAGGGACGAGTGAGAGATAAAGTGATTGTCTAGTTCCCTTTTTATTGCTTTTTTAAAAACAATTTAATATTAAGAAATCAATTAAAAGTTCAATAAAATTGAATAAAGTAAGGAGGAAGAGTATCTTGGTCCTTTCAAGTTTGAGAGGGACCAAATGTGAAAGAGAATCGGGTCAATAGAGGCTGGATCCGTAAGTTTTCAGACTCAGAGACCAAATCCGTAAACTTTACCAAACCACAAAGACCAAAATTGTAATATACTCTTTTTAGAATTATTTTTGTGTTTTGAACATGTGAAATATGTGTGGCCACTCATATCAAATCATACGAGTTTTCATATGTTTGTATTTGTGTTTTGTAAGTCTTATAGGGCGTGCAACATAGGCAAACTCCAACGCCCACAATTACCAATTGATAATTGCTTGAATCACCAAATGATTAAGTATTCGTTAATTAGTTTGTTGATTTCTTGATTTAGTTGTTTACTTGAATCACTTCATTGGATCTATTGATAATATGTAGATCACTTAAATCACTTGATAATAACTTTATTGATTTGTTTGCTTAAATAGTTGAATCAGTTAACTTATATAGTTTATTATTAGTTTGTTAACTTTTTTAAATCATGTTTTCAAATTCATTTATCCGGTAGTCAAAAAAATGAAAAAAGATGAACTTGAAAACTTAAAACGATCTCAAAAAGGGTTTAAAGAAAGTAAAATCGTTAAAACAATTTCTTTCATCTATTGTTTCGGTTACATAAAACCGCATGTTTTTTTTAGGATTTTTATAATATATCACTCCACACCGAGAAAATTTAATATTTCTAAGAGTCCTTTTTTAGTTTTCCTCAGGTCCTAAAAAAAGTTAATACATCTTTGTTTTGTTCATATATCCAGGTTTTCATCTTCATATTCCTTTCATCTTCTTTCATATGTTTGGCATGGGTTTAGTTATGTGTTTTTCCCACATATCTAGGTGATTTCTAGCGGTTTTGTTGTTACATTTACATATTTTAGTACTTGACTAGTTTAGATGTCCGTGTAAACACAAAGGTAACCAATTAAAGAATAAGTTAATTTTGACTAAATAAAAGATTTAAATTCTCTAACTAAATTGATGAAGCTTACTCTTTTATTTAATATTACTAAAAGATACTTTATTTATTTGCTGGTTTAAATTAATGAAATGGAAGCGGTGTTAAATTAATAGTCTTTTAAATATTTGTTACTTTAAATTTAAAAGTTACGCAAACTAGATTGATTTAAAATCAAAATTGAGTTTCAGTTTTGATCAAAACTAATAAAAGTAAAATTGGAATTCCAATTTTCATCCAATAAATGATCAAGACTGAACAATTAAATTTATTTTTTAAATGAATAGCCAGTATTTAAATAAATTTTATGCATTTTAGTCTTTTATTTATATTAGAAGAATTTCTTTTTTATTATTTTTTTAACTTCAAATACAAAATTTATGAAAACTTGTTTTTGTTATTAGTTGATTGTATTGATTAATAAATATTATATTTGAAAATTGGCATATTTTTAACATAATTGTATTGATTCATGAATATCATATTTGAAAATTGTCATATTTTTACATAAAGCTTGAGACAATTAAAAAAAAAATCATGAATAGAAGTATTTATTGAAAGTAAGTTTTTAAATGTATATCTAATTAATTATTTATGCATGAAGTCAAACTAACAAAAGTCAAATCTGAATATTTTAATTTTGATTAAATAAATGGTCAAACTTAGGCAATTAGAATTGTTATTTGAAGATGTTATAATAAATTTTTTGGTTTAGTTCACCAAAATGTATCTAACTTGTCACATTTTCCTATTGTGTGTATCGTACTTTAAAATATTCTATTGTGTGTATCAAACTTTTAAGACCACTACTATTGCCACCACCACCACCTATCACAATCACCGTCATTGTAAACCATTGGTGGCCATCATCAATTGCCATTGATCACTACCTTGACCCTTCGCAATTGCCATCGTCAGTACCACGACCACATCCACCAACATCAACCACTAATAACACCGTTACCACCACAGGCTACAATCAACATTGCTATTGCCACCAACTGCCGCCCACCCATCGGCTTACACACACAAATATCGTCATCGCAACCATCATCATCATGGATTCAAGTGTGTGTCCACCACCACCATCACAAAACGTTGCCGCTTGCACCACCACACCACTGATGCTCATCACCACTATCACAAGTTCACAACCTTCGCCTCTTTCACCACCATAACCACATGTCATAACCACCACCACCATTGACCAATACCCACTGCCACCAATTGCTATTAATCGCCTGCTCGACTAACACCTCTGTTGCTGCGACCAATCATCGCCCCTAACACTTTCTGCCACCTTCACCAACCACCACCATAACCTACTACTATCATCAGTAACCATCATCAACACCACTGACCACCATATATATTCGATTTATATTACGTCTTCAAATAAAAAATGTTATTTATTAATCCATGTTCTATATACTAAGAAAATCCATTACATTCGTTTGTATTCATATAATCTTTCTCATTTTCATACATTTATTTTTCTACCAATTCAAACGTCCTCCTTAGACCATGAGTAGCACCCATCCCAAACCATTCTCAACACAAATGTCACATCAGCTGTCATATCATTTTTTTTCCTTTTCTCTCTCTTACCTAAAACCCAAGTAGCACCTATCTCAAACCAACCCAATCTTTTTCCCACTTTTTTAAATTTATTTAATTATACATTTATATATTAAACAAAATAAAATATTTAAACAATTGTATAAAAATTAAAATATAGCAAATAATATAAATAAAAATTCCATAACATTAATAAAATATTATTATTATGAAACAAAAATTATAAAATTCTAAATTGAAATTAATAAATAATAAAAACATCTACTCGTCCTAGTTGTCGGAAACTTGGATAAATGAAATATTCTCGACCAAATCCAACCGAAGGTTATTATGAAAGGTTATTATGCGTCTCCCGGTTTTTGACTTCTCGTACGTTTGTTGCGAGTGTTTGTTCACTTATTTGTGTTTCAGTATCTGACGATACAATGCCATTTTCATCGAAACTACAAATTGTATTGTCTTTGTCTTCAAGTATCATATCATATTGTGTAATATAATACAATCGTACATAATGTTTCATAGTCTTGTTGGATGCCATCCGCATGCCGGATTATGAAGTATGTGTCAACGCTGTTTGAGTATGCCAAAAGCACGTTCAACATCTTTCCGTGCCGATTTGAACTTTTTTCGTTTATCGTCTTGTGGCCACGTAAATGATTTTACAAAAGTAGCCTACTCAGGATATATCCATTAGCTAGATAATATCCGTGCTTGTAGAATTAGGTTGGGATACAAATTTGTGAAGTAAAATAGTGTATTTATATAAAGGAGAAGGTAATATATATATATATATATAAAATCAAACGGTCATATGACTATTTAAGGGTTTTTTCCCCCGAAACTAGCCGTTAGAATAAAAAAAGAAAAAAAAGCAAATTTCATCGGATTGCTTCGGTTGTTGGAAGCCGATAACAAACCCGAAGTGTTCCTAAGGTACCCGAGGAAGCCGATGGCCAACCCGAACCCTTCGAGTATACCGTTACACATGGGCTTAATAATAATTGAAATAATATTGGTAAATAACTAAATACATATGTATGGTAGTATCTAAAACCCTGTCTGTCACTCTTTCGGTGCCTCTTTTTTTGCAACTCATAGGATTCCTTTTATCCAAAATTTGCTCCAAAATTTCAAACTAAAATTCACCTTTCCTTGCATACTTTCAGCCTTTCCCTTTCTCCTTTCTTTTTGACTTTTTCTCCGATCCTATTTTTATTTACCATGTTCGATTATATAGAATATTGAAGAATATTCAATATACTTTATAATTAATTTATAGTTTTAATGTACTAATTTTAGTATTTGAATCAATGACATTAATTGTACAGATTGTATTTTAAAATTTTTGGCAGAATGATATTTTCGTAATTCACATATAATGTTTTTACAAATCACATGTGACTGTATACTGAATCACCTGTGATTGAATATTAAAATTTTAGAAATATGTTTTTTACATTGACTTTATTGAACACAACTCGTAAAATATATGTCAAACGAAATTATAAAATTATAAATAAGTAAATAACCATTAATCAAGGATCTTCTTAATTGTGAAGTATTCTCATGGCATAACATTACTATTACTAATTACTAATATATACATTCGTGGAGGGACTTTATGTGTTTCTTTTTCTGTATAAATATTTTTATTTTGATTATATATTACTTATTTAAAAATGTACGCGTAAATGTTTAAAAAAGTTACGGGTATTTTCGGTTCGTATGTTTTGGGTTCGTATGTTTTAGGTATACGTAATTTTTAATACTTAAATTTTTTATTATATACGATCGAATATTTACAAAATTACTTCTAATAGAAATTCTTTTTCGATTTAAAATTTAATTTCCATCGACTAAATTTCATTAAAGATTTTTTATTATGAAATAGTTATTAAAAAGGTATATTAGTATATAACTAGCTCCATTTAAATTGATTACTAGTTTCCATACTGTATAATAACTTTAAATTTCGTTAAATTAAAAGATTACGTTATTAAACCAAATGTTTATAATATACTAGTTAAATGATCCGTGCACGTACGGGTTAATCTTTAAAAAATCTAAAAGATTTAACATGTAATAAAACATAAATAAAATATATAAATAATTTAACAAACAAAATCATATCCATTAAAAATAACTAATAAAATAACATTTTTTTAATGTTCGAAGATTGAATTAAGACGCCTTTCATATTTTTAGTAGTACTTCTTTGTATACTACATTCATAGTTTTATTTGTTATGTTACTATTATTGTCACAAAGATGAAACCTTAAGAGAATTAAGTATATTCGGTGTGTACAATGATTTTTAAAAATGATATGAAAGTTTACCTAAACATATATTATCTAATTAAACTGAAATATGACACCTTCACAATGTTTAACATTGATACAATGTAATCATTTATGTGTTCAATATCTTCATTTGTTGGAACAAAATTACTCTCTCTTAAGAGTAATTTTGATTAAAAAATATTCATTGATATTATGTGATCATTAATGTGCTCAACCTCTTTATTTGTTAGTATATAAATAGTACAAATTGTTCGAAGGTTGTACGTACACTCACACGTAGCTATATACATATGGCAATCAATTGTGTAGCAAAGTGTGTGTACCCGTGTTAGATGTAACACGAAGTAATTGACAAAAAAGTTTATACATATTTAAACATGATTATCGAGTAAAAATATAATTTTTTTCCTTTGTTACATCTAATTTGGGTACGTGCGGCTTATAGTGTGCACGTGCACACAAATATATATTATATATCACACTCATACATATACATATGTATATTTATGTGTCTAGAATCATAAAAAAAAAAATTATGAGAAAACAAGGGGAAATTAAAGCAGAATTATACGTACATTATTTAAATTTTATTGTATATAATTAACTTTATTTTTAAAAAATTAATACAATGAATTAAATTGTTTGACCGTTATAATGCAATATCACCTACAAAAAACATGTTACCAACCCCTAGCCTAACTCTGATGACCATCTCTAGCGACATTGCAAATTCCGGCGACAATTAAACTCCAATAACCATTAAATTCAACTCCAGTAACCTTCGTAAACTACAACCACCACCTATCGTTGATCCCCAACACATCCACTTACAGACCATCATACTACCAAAAATTTTAAAGGAATATTATATAAATAAAATAAAGAGATTAATGGGCTTAGAGAATTAAGGGTTGACCTTTTTGGTCAAATTATAAGCTTAGAAGAAAAACAAGTTAAAAAGATTAAGTTTATAATAAAAATAAGTTGTAAGTTGGAAAGTGGTATAATAGGCCTACTAAGGAAAAGTTACTATAAATAGTAAACAAACACCTAGAAATACATAGTATGTGTGTTTGTCTAGAATTCTCTCAAAGGTGGTTTGAACATGAATTAAGAGAGGAGCAAGCTTAAGGAAGAAGATGAACAAGATTACAGAATCAATTACTCAAGAAATTCGGGTTAGAATCTCCTAAAATTATGTGTTAAATGGTTTTAGTGAGAGAAAGATAAGATTAGCCACTTTTTGACATGATTATGATTTGAATGTTATGTATTTAAGGTGATTTGGTGTTTACATACTTATGTAATCATTTGGTAATGAATTGATGTTAAATTATGATTAATATGAGTTTTGGATGATTTTTAGGACATGCTTGTTAAGAACTGTCTTCTGTTATGAAGTGAACACGGGCTGTTAAGTAGAATTTGGTTGCTCTAAAGTTTGTTTTGTTTTCAAAGATTTTCCATAAAATTATTATAAAAATGGGGCATTACACATACTCAACTCCCGTTACTTTACACAAAGTCCATCGACTAGGAAAATTTCTAGTGACCCTGATAAATCCCTAGAACTATCTATCTCCGCAACCGAGAGCGCTAAACAATGCCATCTTAGGCCCTACGTACTACACACCATGGACCTTCAAATCCAACTTCGATGACATGCAAATCAAACCCTTGCACCAGCCTTTCATTAGAAGTGACGTGACATATAATGTAACTTTAAATAAGTCCATTGTATTATTCCATAAAAAAATAAAGTTAGGTATGTACAATGATAATGTAAAAAAAGAGTGTTTATTAATATTTGTTATTTTTTTTAGAAAAGTAATAAGAAAATATTACTAGTTAGTTAAATGACTTTTTCGGTTTAAGTTTAGATTTAAGAAGATGTTGTATCGATAAGTTTAAATAAACATTTTTGGTTTACTAGATTCTTCATTAATAAAGAAAAAAGGATTAAAATAAGGGTTTAGTTTATCAAAATGTATTCAACTTGTCATGTATTACTATTATATGTATCGAACTTTAAATTTTTTTTTATTGTGTGTATCGAACATTTAATCTTTCGTTATTTAATGTATTAAATTTTCTATTATACATTTTTTCATTTTTCATGTAACCAAAATACATACAATAACGAAAGATTAAATATTCGATACACACAATAAAAAATTTTAAAGTTCGATATATAATAGTAAAACGTGACAAGTTAGAATACATTTTAATGAACTAAACTTGTAAAATAAAACAATATATCTAAGAAGACATTTTGAAACTGTGTTTTACTTTACTCTGGTTTTAAAATGACCTTTACAACCTGGAACCACAAATCCACAATGTTCATACTTACAATACAACATAGAATATTTAAAAAGAGTTTTTGCACCTTTTAATAACTTATTAAGATCGGTGGAAATTAAGTGATCCATTAAGTCATTAAGTTAGAAAAAAAAACACACACGCATATATATACACACACTTTATAATATATATATATATATATATATATATATATATATATATATATATTTATTTATTTATTTATTTGTTTTTA
>JAUEJL010093506.1:0-13963 GCA_032274825.1 Drosophyllum lusitanicum
TAAAAAAGACAGGAAATTAAATGATTGGCCAGAAATGGTTCTCGCAGTTCTCGTACGAAAAACAGTTCTCGTTTGAAACGCTCCCTATATATATATAACCAAAATCAATAATTATCAATATCATGTAAAAATTCAAATCAACAATGTAACTATTTCAAAGGTAAATCCATAAAAAAGTACGAAAACTTCGAATTTGTTATTTGAGGTAATGTATTTTTTCTGTTTTCTAAAAAGGTTATAGAAATTTGTTTGAATCGAATCCTAGATTCCTAGTCAGTAAAATTTACGGAGATGTCATGTAGGGTGTTATATCGCGGATGTTGTATTCTAGCCTTCTAGGCGACAGGCGTCACGTCATTAATCTTATGTTACTTCAAATAAGAATTTTCGACCTTATGATATATTTTTATAAAATTTACCCAAAAATCATTTTATTAAAGATATTCATTTTGCACAAGAAAAGCAAGTCATTTAATTATGTTGCCTTTTTTATAAAATCTATCCTTATTTTAGAAGATGTTTATATCCCGTGCCAGATGATGTTTATCAACTTTACAAGTAGATATAAATACGGTGAGATACGTGAATGGAATAGAAAGAGAATAACAGTCTAAAAGTACATCACTATTCAATGATACTTGGCTTTTTCATGGGAAAACAACTCAAAACCATGTTTTAAAACATGATTGATTAGTTACATAATAAAGTTTATGAAAAGAGCAACATATGTGGCCAAAAAAAAAAAAACTAGTATTTAATGTAATGTAGTTTAATTGTATTGTCATCTATTATTAGGTAGAGCCGTAAAGGTATGACCGTCTGTATCTTACCTCCCCATACCCTGCGCCGGCGGGATTGGAAACTGTTGTAATTGTATTGCCATCTTTGAAATCAAGGAATTAATGCCATAGGGATTGAGCTTGCGTACACTCAGATTAGGATTTTAAGTTGTTTGAAAGAGACGTTTTCCAAAACGGGCAATAATTCAATACCAATGGTTACGTCCCAAGTAACCTTAACGTTGAAAGTCAAAAGTTTCCAACACGATTGTCAGTCCATCCCAGCGGCCTTCATGAACCCATAACTACATTTCCTAATAACTTGCTACTTTTAGAAAGATGTTTACATACACGTTTGGTTTATATGGTTATAACCTTGTACGAATACCACAAACGATCCATCAAGTTGTAAAATCCTTTGTTAGTAGGCGTTTCGGGATCCAACATGAATATGATATAGAATGTTAGGATAATATATAAGGTCACTCAACTACCAAGTATGTATTCAATTTCGTTCATACAAAATCTGCCTAAAAACATGATGAATGGCGAAAATTTTCAACTTTTTAATGGCAAATATCTTTTTTCAAAAGTTTAAAAAACATCTTCATGGTCTAGCATGTTCTTGGCCAGAGTTGGTATAAACGAAACTAGTGCATAAACGGGTTGAGTACATACTAGTTTTGATAGTAAAGTAGCTTTAAGAAAAAAACTAGATAGTTGTAGCCTACTTATACATTATCCCTAGAATTACCATGAAGATCCGCTAGTAGTGGTGGTGGTGGTTGAATGGTGTGGTGGTGGTAGGGACAAGAGATCGGTTATGTGGCGGTGGTGGTGGTGGTTTAGGAGGTGGTGTGTATAGAGGATCACTAGTGTCGACTGGGGTATGCATGAATGGATTCCATCTATCGAATATTATTCGACCGCCTCTACCAATCCTACCACGAGAATTATATGAGCGTGATGAGGCGGTATTTTGTACACAAGTAGCTGGTGGTGGTACAATACCTGCAGCTGCCAATTTTCCCAGATCCAGAGGCTTTGTGAAAAGTAATAGTGGCTCAAGAGGATCCTGCAGAAATAACGAAGCTCTTTATTCAACAGCTATTGGTTGTAATCACTAGTCTCTATGTACATTGTTTTATTTGGCACAAATATATGCGACATACCCAAACACACCCATTACTCCCTAGGTGCCACTAATTTATCTTACTTTATAGGTCATAGTTTCAACCCATTTACTTATGAGTGGGTTGTTTTGTGTATGTTTTATCTTTAACGGTCCGGATAGGTAAAATCAAACACTAGGCTAAAAAAAGAAATGGGTCAAATGTGTTGAACATCGTCTGCAGAGGATTTTCAATGCATACAACCTCCTAGACAATTTTATTCAAAAGTATTTTGATTGAAATTATATTGTTATAACATTTGGACACTTGTTATTCATATAAAGATAATTAAAAAAGAAAAATCTGAAAAAAGTGTTTCAGTTCAACTTAGCCCGGCCCTAAGCAACCCTGTGTAGCCCATTAGTCGGACCACTAGACCCGTCCCTTATGCGACCTCTAATATTAACCACAACGGATATCTGAAATCTGGTGATTATGAGAGGTGAAACAAGAGAGGTTAAAAAAGATTACCAATTTATGGAGCCAGGTAGTTGGGACAGATGGACGACTAAACTCTCGCCTCATGGCTCCCCCGGTGGGCAATACATATCTCGATTCCATTAAAGCATGATTCTGTATAGCATTATGATGACGGTTGTGTTGTATATCATCTGATTCTACAAATTCATCCTCACTCAAAGCAAGCTTGGACAGAAAAGATGGCAGCCCAGGTAGGGCTAAACTGTCTTCAAGGATCTCTGCTTCATTCTGAAATCCCAAAACCGGAATTCGTTACTATGCTCTAAAGTTACATGTCAATGAGGCCCAAACCATTAACTTTTGAATAGGTTGATTTGGGTTGCGATTTATCTCAAAACGGGCCAAATCAAACAAATTAGCTCATAGGGGAGAACGTTGAAAGTCACCGAAAGTCGACTATAGTATACACTACCTAATACATGATGTGCTATCTTGGTAAATTACAACCGGCCAAACCCGCCTTAGTAATTACCAAAACGGACAGGTGAAAAAAGTTCCTATGTTATTACATTACCCCTTTATTCAAATACTCATTAATAGTGTAATACTATTGTTTTTGCAATCATAACTAACGCATTAATTATTTATAGAAAACATCAAAAAATGGACACAAAAGTGCTTCCATGCCAACCAAACCTCGCCCATTCTGACCATACTAAAAGAGCATTCTTCAACCCGCTACCCAAACACACGACCCGCCCATTTTGTCACATCAGTTGATGAGTAACTAGCATGGTACCGCGCAATGCTGCGGCGACAAATAGTTTCTACCGATAACATGTTGTTCTATAGAATATAGAGGTATGGTATTTGGCGTATAGTTTCTACCCGCTAACATGTCCTTTCATTTATTTCTCTTTTTTTTCACCGACTTTTTTCTTAACTTATAAAACAAAATTTAAAAAAACAATATAAAACCTATTTTCTTCATTTTTTGTGGATGGGGAAGTGTGTAGTTATGGAAGAGTGTGTTTATTGGTGATTGTGTAAAGTATGAGAGAGTGTGTATGGTTGAAAAATGGAGGTTATTTGAGGGGTATATTAGTAATTTCCGATTACTGAACTTTTAAGGGATTAAGTAAAGTAGGAGAGATGGCGTTAAATGTATTATAATGTAGTATAGATAAAAATGAATTCCTATGATTTACCTTGTACTCTATTTGGATCCTTTGAAGTGTCACCTCGTTGTCAATGACTTCTCTCTTTTTCTCCTCTCTCTGTACCAGAAATATTTTTTTACTCGTGAGTATTATTAGCTAACAAAGAACAAAAAAAAAACAGAAGTTGAGCGAGTGAGATACCTTTATAACAGCCTCTAGCAAGACCTTTGCTTGCTCAAGGTTGCGTCTGACCTGAAGATTGATGATTTTTACATGAAATGAGAGCAGAGAGCAGATCAACAATAAAAGATGGTCTGAAAGTACATTGGTAAGGAATCGTCTAGCACTCTAGCAGCTTTTCCACAGGTGTGTGTGTGTGCGCGCATATATTTGTACGTGAATAGGTGGATGGGAATGTGTGAGTATATAGTATATTTATAATTCGTTGTCTCTCTCTCCCTCCCTCTCTCGCTTTACACACACACATTCAGACATATATATAAGATCAATTCTTGCTTGGCCAACTACAGTAAGCTGCGCTTCTTTAGACGCACCTTTAAGTAATAGTAGATCAATTTTTAATAAAAACCGAAAGCTGTTTTTGTGCGAGAACTGCGAGAACCAATCTTGGCCCTTGATTAAAATAAATCAATAGCTAATAATTGTACGGGCTCATTAATGAACTCGTTAAGGAGATGTATTTTAGAAAAATCAAGCCTCACTCATTGATGACGATCCACCCAGACACAATTCATGGTTGGGTAAATATCTAAATGACCAAAATACCCCTATTAACTAGTCATTAATGATGTTACAAATAGTTCTTGCAGTTCTCGCACAAAAAACAATTCTCGTTTGAACTCTCTCTCTCTCTCTCTATATATATATATATAATAACAATAAAACAATAAGTAAATATACAAATATATAATAGAAAAGGAAAAAAAGAAAAAGAAAATGAAATATATAATTATAATACAATAACTAATATAAACATCTTGTGGAAGTATGTATCTCCTACTATAGTAAGTAGTCTAACTCTTTATCTTAAACTATAACTTTAAGGTTTTCGGGAAGCAGTCTCTCTACTCTCTTAGGTATGACAGTCTACCACTCTACACCTTATCCTGCTTAGGTGGGATTGGATATGGACCATATGGTTGTTGTTGAAAGGAATCTGTCAATGCACAATATCTTTATGACCTACTTTTATCTCTAACAAGTCAAATAGGAAGAAAGTTGCTCGGAAAGTGTACCTTTTTCTGCAAAAAACCTCCTAACTCATTCAAAAACTTATATTGCTGTTAGAGTAATGTAATTTCTTAAATCACACTTGGCAAACTACAAAAAGATAAAGAAATTTACATTATAAAAAACAAAAAGTGTTTTGGGTCAACAAAAATAGACCCGACCTTCCGTTTTGCCACCTGGTAGACCTAAGATATGGGATGGGCTATAAACGAACCGAAGGAACACAAACGGGGCTTGTTCATATTTAAGTAAAAGAGAAATCCTATTCGTGTTCGTTCATTTAGAAAATGAGGATGTTCGTGTTCGTTTGTGTTCGTTCATTACTTCATTTAAACCTTAAACTAACATAAACGAACACAAACGAACACAAAGGCACATAAATGAACATAAACAGAAAAAACATAAAGAAACAAACATGAACAAACACAAACAACTAGAACAATTCAGCAAGTAACATTCGAAAAATCAAAATATAAATATCCTACTCCTAAACACAAATTACATAATATTCTTTTATGGCATTCACTCATTTACCACGCACCATTTCACGTTTTCTTATTTCCTTTAGTTCTTTAGACTTTTTTTTAATACAACTTAATTACATATTTAATAATACATAATTTAAACTAACTGATCAATTAAATTTATTTATTTCTTAATTCTTATACTTTTCACATAATCCTAACCCTATATGGCTATATATATACACAAACATAAATGAATGTTAACGAACATAAATGAATGAACGAGGACTTTGTTCATGTTAATTCGTTTAATTAAACGAACAAAAAATCTTGCCGTGTTCGTTCCTTTATTAAACGAACGAACATAAACGAACTCCCCGCCGAACAAATTCACGAACGGTTCATAGATGTTAGGTTCGTTTACAGCCCTAGATATGGGCAATGAACTATGAAAAGGAGGAGGAAGAACGACATGGGCGTGTGTTTTGATGTATTAATCTATATTT
Source organism: Drosophyllum lusitanicum (assembly GCA_032274825.1). Taxonomy (NCBI): domain Eukaryota; kingdom Viridiplantae; phylum Streptophyta; class Magnoliopsida; order Caryophyllales; family Drosophyllaceae; genus Drosophyllum; species Drosophyllum lusitanicum. Next base: position 5,753 of record JAUEJL010093506.1, read on the forward strand.
ACAACAGATGCTATGATATAAAGTAATAAACATAAGAACATTGATTAGGATTATGAGTTGGGATGTAAATGAGCCGAGCTAATCGCGAGCTACTCGAGCTTGGATCGTTAAAAGCTCGAAACAAGCCGGGCCTAAACAAGCTCAAGCCCGAGCTTAGATTAAGGCTCATTTATTAAACGAGCCCGAGCCTTGTGATTGGGCTCGTTTAAGCCCACGGCTTTGATATAATATATATTTTTTGTAGTTATTACTTAAATAATCATATTATATATTTTTATTTCATTAAATATGAAAAAAATCAAAGAATAAAAATTCATAATTCAAATTTGTTTTTTTTTTATTTATTACTTATAAAATTTAAACTATTGTTCAAAAAAAACTTATATAATTTATAAAAGTTTTAGCGAGCCTATTACGAGTTTCGTATAACTTTTCGCGAGCCGAGCTCGAGCTTCTGTAATTTTAAATGAGCCTGACTTGGTTAGTGTAAAGCTCGGCTCAGCTCGTTTACATCCCTAATTACGAGCAGTAAGGTGATTGAAATGTTTACTTGACGAAGCTTCTCGAATGACTGCACATTATTTTCTCGTCTTTGCATCTAAACATAAAAATAGATAAATCAAAAATCAAAACAACTGAATGTAGAAATGCTATTCTTGTAATGAAAAATGAGGGGGTCAGGCATTTACTCTTCTTGTGTGAAGTCTGTGAGCTTTTTCTCTTGGTCTAAATACATTGTACGGATTGGTATCATTAACCGGTGGAGGAGGCTGTTAACCAAAATTAATAAGACAGAAATTAGCTTCAGCACACAGATTAGGAGTTCTTAAAAGAAAAAAATTTAAATTAGATATTTTTATATCAGAAATATTAAAAAAATGGTTGATATGGCTATCTGGAAGGATATGGAGCTTGGTTTATGCGACTTTTACTAAAATCACCACATGAGGGGAAAAAATATGATCATGGGCAAAGTATAATTGCCTATCACACCCTTTCTTTTAACCTGTTGTCCTGTTTTCGCCAGAATCTTACTCACATTCCACAAAATGTCTCCTTTTTCCACAAAGATGTCCTTTTGGGTCATTTCACTATCTATTAATTCCTTAAATAAACAGAATTTACTAAAACACTCAAAGATCTTATTATTAACAGAAGCACATCCACACAGTATCTTCTACAGTATTACAGCTGATCATCTGATTCTACTTATTTAGTATCACATAATCGCTTCTTAAACGCACATCCAAACAGTCATAATTGGGAATTCACAATGTTGATATGTTCCCTTCATGGCATGTCCAATAAAGAACAATCTCTTAAATATGAAAACAAAAGAAAATAACATTGGTCTAAATTTCTACAAGTGAAATAAGGATGCTTTAAACATGAGCAAGTACTAACCTGCAAACGCCGCAAAACAGGTTTTTGCCATCTTTCCCGCTGACAGAAAAGAGAAAGGATGTTAAACAATGCACTATTAAATTATATTCCGATAACAGAATATGGGAAATTTTAATCTCAAGAACATCTATTTTCCCTAGCCATCGTACTTTGAGCACAATAACAAAATAGACGTTGCTTAAAATCAACAATGGGTTGGGGGAATCTGGAATGCATGCAAGAAAATCAGTATTGAATACTTGCTAGTACAGAGCATGTATGTGCACAAGTTTGAATATCAGCAAATTCATAGTTGTGCTGATATGAAATAATAAGACCCTACTTACACATTCACACTGTCCTCCATTTATGCTTCGCATAAAGGCAAGGTTTTTATGCAAATATATTCGAAAAGGTCAAAAAGATAAGCTGATAGGAAAACAAAACTCTGGGTACAAGTAGCTTTCAGACACCAGATTGCTTACTAAAAGACCCAGTATTAGATTTAAAAGACATTAATTATTCTATTGAGCATATCAAACACGGAACTACATTGCCTTCCAATGCCATGAAACCCCATAAATAAATTAAAGTGTATTTTCCACCTAAAGGTACAGAGAATCAACCGGTATTTAACAATCCTTCGGTAAATAGAAATGCCAGTCCAATTTTTGTAACAGAGAGTTACATGAGCAGTACCATATAACATACACCAAAACTTGTGACACTCTTCACATGAAGATTGTTTATATTCTACCCAAAAAGAAATGGTTGCTTACCTTTTCTTTCCAGTAATTGTAGATAGATTGAAACGCTCCATAATTTATGGATAGAGCTTGAAGTGCCTATGAAGTAGACAGCATAAGAAATAACCAACGATCAATGGTTGCTCTATTATTCAATAAAGAAAATCGAGAGTCCTGCTCCCATTAACAAAAGACATCAAAGTTGCAACTAGAAAACGATGTATACCACTATAATTATCGATATCAGCACTGTAAATTCATAATCAACTAATAGTAGTTTACAGTAAGAAAACAAGGCATAATTACTACCTCAACAGCAGCATCAAATGTCAAAAGTACAGGTATAGGTGCCCCAAATGTAGGGGTTATAACTCCTGCTCTTTCTCGAGCCTTGTGATCTAATACCTCCAACTTAAAGACAATTGTCTCAAACCTGCCACAATGATCTCAAATTAGCAATTAAAATTTAAATTCTTATATATGAACAGCGCAATTAAATATTTATGACTTGAACTTACTGTTCAGCTGGGAGAATCTTTGTTTCCTTGTTGTAGTCTTCAAGCCAATCTTCATCCTCGTTGTCAAGATCATACTCAACAAACTCTCCAATCTCAGCCCGCGCTGCAATTATTCTGATATAATCAACAAAAACTATTAAACAAGTCCTAGAATCAACAATCCCAGTTGTTTACAGACCTCCCCTTGCACGTAGATAAGATGTTGGTTGATTGAAAGTGGGAGAGTAATCTCTTTCATATGTATCCACAATAACATATTCAGGAGTAGGTATCTCAGAAGCCTTTTTCTTACTAGCAACATGTTGTACCTAAATATCGGATAAGAATAGTACTTTCTCAATACATGTATAGCATTATTTAAGCACTGCAGAAAATCACATTTTCAGATCTTGACTAAGCAAAATATTCATACTACACAAATGATCTCTTATCAAATGGAGTACAACAAACATGCATGGTTTTGTTGTATACTTGTATTAGATACTCCGTTTTACAAGCAAGAGAGGAAGAAAGAAATTAATGATAAGCCATGAAGTGACTTTCCATATGCTCGTTATTGATGCAGTTGAAATTCGTTTTTCCCATGCAACTACACATTAGTCTTTATTTAGATACTGCAAGGACTAAATGGCCAGGTAACTACTTTACACTGAAGGTTCATTTTTGCAGTCGTCTTTCATAAAGTCGTTCACTAGAAAATCTCATTCCTGTAGGCAAGGTGTAAAATCATAATATTTAGTGTTTTATGAAATAATAAAATATTAAGGAGATGGAAAGATGCTTCAATTTATTTCATATGTGTTGATATTGTAAAAGAGAATGACTGATTAATTCTATCAAAGAAGTGGAAGGTGCAGCTTTTTTTACAAAAAAAGGTGGAAAAGGGGGAGTGGAAAGACACGTGCAAAATCAAATGTTTTAGGAAAAAGATCTTCTCCCTCAGTCTTCTTCGAGGGTGTTTGGTTTAGCTTTTTTTTTAGCTTAAGCTTATTAGCTTGTAATCTTATAGTCTTTGGCTTACCTTATGACTTACGAGATTAGTTTATATTGGTAAAATGACCAAAAAAGGGGAAGAGGGAATATGGGAAAGACGTAAAGTAATTGGAAAGAAGTGTGTTTAAGTAAAATGCATTAATAAGCTCAAGCTTTAAAAAATATTCTCCTGTCAAGTAGCTTATGAAAATGGGCTTATTATGACTTATGCAACTATTTTTCAATCATTTAACCAATTTATGCAACTATCTTCTAAGGGAAAATGACTTGTTTATGCAAAATATGTTTCAATTTCTTTACCAATTTATGCAACTATCTTCGAATTAAGTACCAAATTATGCAAACTTTTACCAAAAACTTTCTAGATGCTGATGTGGATCCGATTTAATGTGTTATTTGTCATGTATCATCTAAGTCGTACATTAAACTTTTAAAATAAACAAATGAATGAAGGTTTTCATAAAAAAACACATAAAACTGGATCCACATCAGTGTTTAGAAAGTTTTAGGTAATTCTAGCATATGTTAGTAAAAGATTAAAGACAGTCGCATAAATGGGTAACAATTAGAAGATAGTTGCATAAATTGGTAATAAGATGAAAATAGTGACATTAATTGGCAAAAATATAAAAGGTAGTTGCATTTTAAGTCATTTAGTCACAGGCTTATAAGCTTCAGCTCATAAGCTAAAGCAAACACTTGTTTTTTCATAAGCCCAGAACAAGCTAATGAGCTCATAAGCCAAAAAAACTAAGCTAACCCGAACATTCATTTCACAACCAAAAAAGAGGGGGTACTTTCCAAGGCCAAAATAGGAGCTCGAGTAGTGAAGAGAGAGTGTTTCAGTTCACAAGAAGATCAACACACTTGAAAATCTAGATTACGAGCACAGATTAAGGTACAATTGCACATGAGATATTAATCATGTTTTCCACGTTTAGGTCAAATGTTGCATTCATGTAGATTTTGGCTAAATGTTAGATTGTAGTTGGTCATAATGAATTCATGTGTGTTTGGATGAGTAATGGTGGTAGATTTGTAGCCATTCATTGGGTATCTGTAAGTTTGGTATTTTCAGTAAAAATGGTGGGTTTTCTGACCTAGAAATCACCCAAGCTTGTAGATGGATGATTTCTTGTGTTTTTGTATGCATAAAGTATATCAGGAACACACAAATATATTGGATTATTGGAACTTGGTTGAACTTGGAGTTTACACTTTGATTTGGAAAAGAAAAGGCAAGTGTGCTGGTGGACTTTTGAGCGGGTATTAATGCTACATAAACGGTTTCCAACTTCTAAAATCCAGTTATGGGAATAATGCTACAGGATTGCTATAGCAATACTACAACACATTTTCCAACTTATAAAGTCAAGTTATGGAAATAAAGCTACAGAAATGCCACTGAAATAGTGAAATGAGCTTCGATGGATGATTTCTTCATTTCTTGTGTGTTTATAAGCATAAAGCCATAAAACACATAAATGCAAGAATACATTTAATTTGAATATGTAACTTGCAGATAGAGTATTGGAACTTAGTTACTCAACTGTGGCGCTTGGACTTGGATTTGAAGAAGAAGAAACAAGTGTTGCTACAGAATGCTATAGCAATGCCACAACATAGTTTCCGGCTTACGAAATCAAATTTAGGAATAATGCCACAGAATTTCAATAGCAATGCTACAACATAGTTTACAACTTATGAATTCCAGTTCTGGGTACAATGCTACAGCAATGAAACAAAAATGCTACTGCGTGACAATTGTTATGTAACTAATATGGTCTAGAGACCTAATAAGACCTTAATGAAGCTTATATAGGTATCTTATCATGCAGTCATGCACATTAATGACATCAAATCTGTTGTATGGTTGGTGGCAGTTATGACTCTTTCAAGTTTCACTTATATGATTGTATAGGTTGTATTGTTAGGAACTTATGATTTTTATCTAGGGGCTTATAAGGCCTAATGAGACCTAAACGGGATTTTAAATGATACCTTTGGCATAAACTTTAATTTTACAAGTTGAGCTTGAGTAACTTGTAAATTAGAACTAATATTGGTATCACATTGATGATTATCTAGATTGGAAGAAAGCTAAAAAGTGTAGATAGTCAACCAGAGAAAGATGAGTTGATGATGGCTTGAGAAACCTGGGTATACACCGATATATTTTGAAGGCTTGAAAACATAATTTTTATGATTGTATTGCAACTTATTGATCAGTTTGACCTAATTTAAGTTGTCCCTGTAGCTCTTGGTTCGAAGGCATCTCTCTGATATATCACCTTCAAAATGAAGATATCCTGACACTAGTTGAAGAATCTTACATGAAAGAGTATAGATAATAGTTATTCTTTCCCTTCCTAAAAACAAATTTATGAGGCATTAGTTGTGGATCCATACATCATTTCGGGCCTTCAGTGTATTGTCATGTAATTCTAAGCTAAAGGTGTCAAATAAGCTATATTAAATATATAGATTGACCGTTCATGGACTTTACAAGAATAACAGTCAATGGTGTGGAATACCGAAATGCAAGCAAAACCTGTGTATCATTATCAGCTTCGGCAACAAGGCGAAGCATCTGTGTCCGGGTAGACGTTGGAGTCTCGTCATCATCGAAATCTTTATAAGATTTCAAAATAGGTAGCTTCTTGTGTATGTCTAGGGGGCGAGGCCTGAAAGACGGTCTACTCATATCAGCAGCTCGTCTCCATTGATATCATCAGTCTTCTTCCTCGGTTCTGTGCTCTCATTTCACTAAACAGCTATTACATATTACTCATTCACATGATATCAACTGCTACTCATACACAGGATTAACACGTCAAACTAAAAAAGTGAAAGGCGTTGACAGCATTTGGAAATTAAGAAATTAAAAAATATTACGCGAGATTCAATTTTTGCCCTAACTTTTTACGAATGTAGAAACACGATTCCCTGAGTGGGAGAATCCTAATTATTGAAGGTAGAGAGAGCATATATACCGGAGACTTCGACTCCGGCGGGCACAATTGCCGTATCCGGTGGCTGGTGGTGGTTCTGCAGCACGTCTCAGTTATCGTTCGACCGTCGTCGTGGTAATTTGGTACAGTTCCTCACTTCCTCTCCAGTATGATTGGACGGTCGACCCGACTCGGGTATAAACGGGCCCGATTTTTGACTTTGCTTACTTATGTGTCTTACAAACTTATTAGCTTATTTTATAAAGGTTTTTAGGAAATTTGTGTCTGACTTATTATCTTACTAGCATTTATTTATGCGTATAATACAGCGGTAATAGCAATGGGTTATGTTTCCAACGTATCCATTTATATCACCCTTTTCTGTTTTCTATATTTCTCTCTTTTTTAATCAACTTTTTTATCCTTTATTTAAATGGTTTTTCATAAACAATTTGAGAAAAAAATATTATTATTAAATATTTAGATAGAGATAATTTAGCATTAAAAATTGTATTCATTTAAATAATTTAACCAAAATTGATAAATAGATGTCATGTTTAATAATTTATTAAATCAACAGATGCGATAAATTAGTTGAGATAATTAAGGAATTGAAATGATTGATTAGGTTATTGTTTTACGTGTTTGTATCTTGTGCATAAAAACATGTTCTACTTATAATTAAATAGTCATAAAAATTTTAAGAGAAAAAAAGTTAAATGCTTTATAATATAGTAAAGATTAAGTTCTTAATAAATTTATATTTAAAAAGTCATGTCAAAAGAGTTTATTGATAGGTTTTGGGCTTATTAAGTTAAGCTTATTTGAATACTCTCCTTGTTCTCCATTTTTGTTCTCTACAGTCTACCTTATATAACTAAACAAAATTAATTAGATAATCCTAGCCATTAAAAAAGATAAAAGTTTTAATTATCAAATTTTAGTCATTCATCTTGATAACAATTAAAATCTTATTTTTTTACTTTTCTTGATCAAAATTGTATTCAATTTTGACTTTACATTAAAATAAAATTATTAGAGATAATTTTATATACATAATTCTTAAATGATAAAATATCGTATTTATTCAGCTTAATTTATTTGTAACAATAATGATCGATGATTTATACAATAAATACAATAACATCTTCTCGTATCATGATACCACGTTTCAGCCGTCACGTCTGCCCTCCCCATCCCGTCGCCGTTTCCACCGCTAGTGTGAGTGTTGATGACATATGTCGTCATTTTAAAAAAATTCACATCATCCGTGTTTTATAATTATTTAATATATTTTTATTAATGTATAATATTTATCTTCTAATATAAATAAAAGACTAAATTGATAAAATATATTAGACGATCTGAATCATTCATTTAAAAAAATGTTTAATCATGACCATTCATTCACTTAAAATTAAAAAATCAATTTTGACTTTTTAGTGTAACATCCTAAAAACGGGTCTAAACCTGTGCGAACGTGGTACGTCAAATTTTTAATTAAATTAAATAAAATATATATATTTTAGAAAATGTTATAAAGTATGAAAATAATAAATAAATGGGTTATTAAAATATTAATAAAAATAGATAAAGATTATAAAATATCGAACGGTTTCA
>JAUEJL010093517.1:0-13962 GCA_032274825.1 Drosophyllum lusitanicum
ATGTGTGTTATCGTATCAGAATACTATCCATGTATTATTATTCATATGTGTTGTTCAGCTTGCTGCTATGTGCAGTAGGCTCAGATGTGGTACAGTACTGTGACTTATGTTGCTGCCCGGAGTCTAGAACTAGAGGCTAGCATTAATTAGCTGACATACGTGTGGTATCTTTATATATGATCTTATACGTGTGTTTATATGATTGATAGTCTAGTTTACTCATTAAGTTCTCGTAGCTTATTAGATACTATTTTTTAAAAATGTTTTGCAGGTTTCAGTAAAGGCAAGGGCAAAGCTTCGGTTTGACTACATTTTGATAAACTAGTTGAAATACTTAAAGCCTGATTTGTAAATATCAAGCTTTTGGTACTAAACTTATGTGCGTATCTTTTGATACAACAGGTTTTCAAACAAATTACGCTTACGCTTTTGTGTAAAACTTTCAGATGTGAATACTCATATGTGGTTTATTTCAAATATAAATTTTAGAATTTAGGGCATTTCAAAAAGTGATTAAATGATCCAATTTAATCTTAAAAAGTCCTGTAACAAAATCAACTTCATGTTTTGCATTTAGGCCAAGTTTTTTTAGAATTCTACATAACTCTGTTCATCTCTATCTTCATAATATAAAAATAACAATAACATAACAAAGAAAGAATGTAATGAAAATCAAAGAAAAAAGGTAATGAAATGATATGTTATTGAGCCATTTTTAAAAAATGGTTCTCAAAATAAAATTGTAGTATAAATCGCATAATCAAATTTGAATTTTTTTAGTTTAATCCAATTGATCATTTGTAAGTAATTTGAGAAAATAAAGGGAAATAATTTGTAAAAAAAATTTAAAAATAGAATTATGGCATTATAACCATTTTTTTAAATATATTAAAGATTAAAGATATTGCTACCGAGTGGTTTAAGAAAAAAAGGATTATATAACGATATAAAATAATTATAGTATTTCAGTTTTCTTATATAATGGAATTCATAATTACCAGAGGTCATCATTTCGCAATATTAATTAGCCAATATATTGAATAAAAACATCATAAAATAAAAAATTCTATTTATTCTTACTAAATTTTCATACTTCATTCTCTTATACACTGTATTATAATATGTGTAATTCACTTATTGTGTTTCATAATCGATCACTTAATTTTTATTTTTATTTTTGAAAAGCAAAGATGATTTTATTGAAAATAAAAAAGAGACCAAATACAGAACAACAATGCTTTATAAGAAAGACGGCCCAAAAATGATGCCTAACCCGATGATTTCTAACCCTATATAAACAATCCTAATGCTAGAAAAGGATTCGAGTACCATAAATCAACATTTAACTTCAATTTTTGCTGTCTATTTTGAATCTACAGTGACGGCATGTGATGGCTTGAACTTTAATTTTATTAAAAAAAATATTGGAATGTATTGAAAGACTCTCACTACTAAAAAAAGGCATTTTCTGACGGATATAATCTGTCGAAAAATACCGAGGGATTTCCGACGAAATCCTTTTGGTGGAGTGGCTAAAAATATAACAACGGATTATCCGATTGATTTCCGACAAATAATGGTCCGTAGCAAATTCGTTGGAAAATATTAAAATTTTCTAACGGATTTCCGATGAAATTTCGAGGATGGCATGATCTTTTACAAATGCGGTGTATAGATGGCATGAAATTTCGATGGTTTGACATGGTTTGATCTAATAAGTTGGATGATGGATAATATGATAACCTAGTCCGGTGTATAGATGAGCTAGAGCCCCTTAGAGTTTCATTTGTAACTCTATACTCTATAAGTAGTTATCATTATAATACATTATCTATACTAACAACGTTATTAGCGTTTTACATGATATCACCCTAATAAACTCTAACTAATCTATAAAACTGAACTAAGTAATTATATACGAAATTATCTATAATACACGGTAAGTGGCATACAAGACCCTCCTCGCTTACAAAACTATAAACTTTAATTAACAAGCTTAATATTTAACTGCAAAAGTAAAACTTAATTAATTAATAAAACCAGGTGTTTACACATGCATATTTTTTATAACTACTATTGTTGTTTCTTATTATATGTCCTTACTAAACTTGGAATATTAAATATGTGGTTTTTATTTAATTCTTTATTCTTTTATTATTTTAATAATTAATACCCTTTTTTATTTTTAATACTACTATTCTAACATTTGGTTTAATCATGGGTCTATTTTAAGAATATTAAATTAAAATTTAATATTTAAAAGCAAAATAATATATGTAGAGAAAACAAAAATGAATACCTTTTTTCACACGTAATAAAAGTCTTCTAGTCGGTTGCCAACGTTCCATTTTGATATAAAATCCTCTAACGTACATATCACTTGACTCCAAAAAGGTCAAAATATACGGCAAAATATATTATTAGTCAACAACTCTCTATTTGACGTTTCAAACAAATAATAAAATGTATTTTAACTTCTTTTTATTTTAAAAATTATTTTTATCGGTTAGGACTTCTCTCGAAAGGCCGGGTCTTGTTTTGATAGACACGGTCTAATCATTACAGTTACTGTTGCTTTGTTACTCTTAACCATCCCTGATTAAAATATTAGCACAATCTTAAATATGCTAAATGATATATTCTTTTTATAAAATGCGGACATAAACATAAAAGAGAATTCTAAAAAAATATGAGAGTTCAATTTATAGTAAAAAAAAGATAACGATATATTTACAAAATCTCTAAATCTCTGGAAAAGACTAAGGTGTTTTTTTAAGACGTTTTGGGTCTAAATTTGAATGTCACGACTGAATATTAAGAACTGGGTTCTAAGGTATAAATTTTTATTCATATTTTGTTGTTTGTTTTTAGAACATCTGAATATTTGTAATTATCTGTTTTATGATATTTTATATTCAACTATTGCATTTTTAACAAAAAACTAAACTTTTCTAGTTATAAATTAACAATCTTATATACTATTTTAATCACTAAACTTTTTATGATAAAAATCTTTTTAAAAAATCAATTTAATGAAATTAAATTAATAATTTAAAATTTTAATAGTTACACCTTTCATACTAAATATTCTATCATATAAAAAATATTTCAACTTAACTATTAGAAATTACATATAACTATAACTAATTAATCTAAATAGCATATAGCCTGAATTTATAAATATTTCTAAATTTTTATTTAAAAAAGAAACAAATCACCTATGTTTTGAAAATGGACAAATAGTTAAACAAAAAATATTTGCCGCTACTATATTATGCGAGTACAAAGCTAGTATTTATGCTCTTTTCCTATGTAATTAAATAAATTTAAAACAAAAAAAAGAAAAACTCTTAATAGTTTACTGCAGTACTACGTTACGTTACTAAAGTTCTACACAATTTTTTTCCCGAAAAAAGGTTGATACAAACTGAACCAAACACTCGAGTTTTTTCTCCGAAATAGGGGTCGATACGAAAATATGACCCAAACTGAACACGAATGAAGTGACACAAACCGAACTAGACACGAAATTAAATTGGGTCATAATGGGTCGACACGAGAATGATACGAAAAAGATCAACACAAACACAACAAGAACCATTTAGCACGAACACAACGTAAATTGTCCGGCCTATTTACTAGGTTTTAGATTACAAACAAACAACATTTCAAAGAACCTTTTGTAACTCAAATCACAATAGTTTCGATATTTGGTAATCTTAAGGTGTTCCTAAGCTTTTTCTATTATAACAATACAAATGTCTTGAGTTTTTTTTTTTAAATGCCATTTTGCAAATTACCTCTCTACCTGGTATCAATATTATAAGCGTCTATTGCGCGAAAAAAATATCAAAATTTTTGAAACATATTATTGTATGTAACCAATTTCATATTGTCTTAAATCATACAATAAACTTTTTTTACCATAGTAATCTTTTTTCTTCATTTTTTAGTGTTTTGCTTTTTAAACGTGGAAAATTATGTTTGATCGTGTTCATCGTGAACCAAAGCTTGAAATGGAGGGTCCTGTTCATCAAATCTCTTTGATCGGTCTTGTTTATTCACCTCTCTTTCTACTACCACTCTATTTGTTCGTATTTGTAGTTTTGCTCTTTGATCCGTCTTGTTCATCATATCTCCTTCTGCTACGCTTTTCAGATTAGATTCAAGCTTTCAGGTATGAAATCGACTATGGTTTGAATCGATTCATATTAGAGTTCTAGGTTAGGGTTTGAATCGATTCAATCTTCCAGGATAAGTTTATATTTGTTCATATCCATGGTCGATACAAGCTTTCTAGGGTTTGTTCAAGATCAATTACTTCATTAATTGTTTAATTTAGGGTTTGCCAAGAGAGCTGATGATTTGATTTTGCTCTCAGATGGATTACTTCACTGTTTGTTTGATTTTAGGTTTGTTCAAGATATGCTAGTACGAGTTTTCTATGCTAGTATGAGTTTTCTTTAGTTCATGTCTTCATCTTTGATTCCAGATTTGTGTTACACAAGCTTAAAGATGAAGAGCATCCGGAGATGAACATGAAGAACACATAGAGATTACCTATTGCCTCTTATTCAAGTTATAATCGTAAACAATGACACATTTTAGAAAGTTGATTCCATTCATCGATAGAAAATAAAGTTCGTTACATACAATGCAAACTTTATTAAAGCTCGTATTTTCGCACATTTTATTAATGTTATAAATGAGTTGAATTAAATTTAATTAAAACTTCTTATTCTTTTCATGATCAAATCCTCAAGGAATTTTATATTTATCTCGATAAATTCGTGACAAATTTGTAATTTTTCTAAAAAGAAGTTATTATCTTTATCATAGATGATTAAAAAGATCAAAAGCATTATAGATTTTGCTTAACACTCAAAAGGTGAAACTTAACTTTTTTTTAATATAAAACTTTAACTTACTAATTTAGTTAGATACACATCTAATTACTCCTTTAATTCATTTTAAATTTCACTCATGAAACCTAAAACTCGTACTTGTGGATTCAAATATAAATGTGTAAATTTAAAAAGTAGGATTAAAAGTGTGTTTTCTGCTTTTCAATAAACAATAATTTTTATTTAAAATAAATATCTATAAAACTTCTTGAAAGGCGATGTTCTAATTGGAAACTCATGTTTAATCACAAGGAAAGGTATTCCCAAGTTTGGGTCGGTCAACGTATGATCAAGTTACATGGGGTGGACATTATACAAACGGAAAAATCACAATATAATAATAATAATAATAATAATAATAATAATAATAATAATAATAATAATAAAAAAAAATAATCATATATATATATATATATGAGAACTTTATTTGAGAACCGTTCTTATTGCGAGTACCGCGAGTACTATTTGTAATTAACCACCGTTAATGCTCATTAATCGGGGTATTTTGATCTTTTATATATTTTTACAACCGTGAATTGCGTCCGGATGAGCCATCATTAAAAATTAGGTCTTGATTTTCCTAAAATAGCTCTCATTAATGCATCATTAATGATATGTGCCGTCTTTTTTTATTGGCCATTGATTTATTTTAATGATGAGTCAAGATTGGTTCTTGCGATACTCACAATAAAAATGGTTCTCAAATAAACATGTCCCTATATGTATAAAATTTTAGTAGTGTTGTACAGTTAATGTCAATAGAAAAATTCTATTTATTCCTAGTAACTTTTCCTACTTCATTTTAATACCCAATTAATTAAGCCATGAAATCCACTAATTGTCTCTCTTCTATTGATTTTGACATTTGTTTTGATCTGTTCGATAGAAAGATTTAGTAGAAAGATATGAAACCTCTCATATTACTGCATTTTGGTAAGTTTTCCAAAACACATTTAAAACACATTACAAAAATGTAACCGATCATACATATTTAAAACCATTTTTAGCCTACGGAAGTCTAGCCATTGTTGATAATTTTAGTATCATGAATCATTTTATATAATTAAGATTTACTCAATAGCAAAATGATTTTTACCTTAAACGTATTAAGGGTTAAAAGGTGTGAACTACACACTCGTATAAGCCGATATGAAAATAGTAGGAATTAAAAGGCTCTCACTCTCTAGCAGGGTTATAGGGGTAGTGTCTCACACTAAAATGGAATGTTAGGGAACATTTGGTTTGCTAGAATTCATAAGAATATAGTGGAATTGAAATTCAATTTCATTCATTCATCCTGTTTGGTTGCATCTGATGCTAAGGAACTTAATCCTATAGGAGCAAACTTTCCACCAAATGAGGGAATTCAAAATCCTACAAAAAATAAAAAGGATTCAATTCCTTCCTAGACAACCGTCAACCTTAACCATAGCCGATGAACTTACCATAGCTAACGACCTACACCATAACCACATATTGGCCCATCGTTCTTGCTATTGTCAACAACATTCACCATAGCCGACGATCTTCATCTTCTTTTTCATCGCTAGGAACCATCAATTCCGCCATCATTCTTGCCATTGATGACTTTGAAAATTTAGGCTCGATTATGTCTTGGCTTCATCTTCCATCGTCCTTGCCATCGTCATTTGTGTGATTAGTGTTGTAATTAGGAAAATTGTTGGTGGTTGTAATACATGTTTCTCAAATGTAATATTCCAAAATTTTTAAATACAAGAATTTAGTATTTATGATGAGTTGTAGGTAATTATCTTATTTCTAAAGCTAGAGAAGTAAAAATGGCAACAAAGTAGGGAAGAGTATTTAAACTAAATTAGGGCACACAACACTAGGTATTGTTACTGTGGCCATAATTAGTATATAAAGAAAGTGTGTGTTGGATATCCGACTTCATCTTCTGCTTCACCATACCCGACGATCTTCATCTTCTTTTTCAATGCTAGGAACCATCGATTCTGCCATCATTCTTGCCATTGATGACTTTGAAAACTTACGTTCCATTATGTCTTGGCTTCATCTTCCATCGTCCTTGCCATCGTTAGTTCTGTGATTAGTGTTCTAATTAGGAAAACTGATGATGGCTGTAATACATGTTTCTCACATGTAATATTCCAAAAATTTTAATACAAGAATTTAGTAGTTTTGTATGAGTTGTGGGTAATTATCTTATTTCTAAAGCTAGAGAAATAAAAATGGCAACAAAGTAGGGAAGAGTATTTAAACTAAATTAGGGCACACAACTCTAGGTATTGTTACTGTGGCCGTAATTAGTATCTAAAGGAAGTGTGTGTGCTAGATAGCCAACTTCATCTTCTGTTTCACCATACCCGATGATCTTCATCTTCTTTTTCATTGCTAGGAACCATTGATTCTGCCATCATTCTTGCCTATGATGACTTTGAAAATTTAGGTTCGATTATGTCTTGGCTTCATCTTCCATCGTCATTTATGTGAATAGTGTTCTAATTAGGAAAACTGGCGGTGGCTGTAATACATGTTTCTCAAATGTAATATTCCAAAAATTTTAATACAAGAATTTAGTATTCATGTATGAGTTGTGAGTAATTATCTTATTTCTAAAGCTAGAGAACTAAAAATGACAACAAAGTAGGGAAGAGTATTTAAACTAAATTAGGTCACACAACCCTAGGTATTGTTATTGTTTCCGTAATTAGTATCTAAAGGCAGTGTGTGTGATGGGTGTGAACCGAGACCAAGAAGAGAGGAAACTCGATCATTTCTACATCAAATCGACTTGTTTCCGAAGGAAAAAGCATTAGGTAAGCTCTCTTGTACCTTTGTGATCATATACATACCGATTTTGTGGCAATTGATTATGTTTTAATGGGGTTTTGGATGCTTTTGGACTACTCTAGTTATGAAGATAGGACCGAGATCTTAGTTGGGATTTTGAACCATTAAACGTTGTTAATAATGCAATTAATCATTAGGGGTTTGTTTTTATGATGTTTAGAAACTAATGCAACAAGAATTATGTGATTTGATCAAGTTTTGGTTGGTTTTGATTTGAATAAGGATCGGGTTGAATGATAAATGTTCTTAAGGTTCAATGAATCCTAAAAAAGTGTGAAAATGGTGAATCGTAAATGGAAACATAAGTTGAATCGTAAAATCAAAGTTTGAATGGAATCGAAAACCCTTGGTTCGTAAATTGAAAACCAATCTTAAATAGTGTTAATGATTTGAATCGTAAACCTTATATCAGTAGCTAAATCGCAATTTATGGGTTAAGTCCCTTAGAGGATTCCCATGTTTATGGAACGCAAATCAACCTTAGGGTTGAATCAAAACTGGACCTCAATTGTAAATCGAAAATACACTAAATCGTGGATGGGGCTGAATGTAAATCACCTGAGGAGTGAATCGTAATTGACAATCAAAAACTTAGGAATAGTAAACTTGGAATCGAAAACCTCAAAAATAATGAATAGTAAATCATGTGTCAAGGGCAATCGTAATTCATGATTAAGTAGAATCGCAAATCATGAATTTGGGTGCAATCGTAAACTATGCACGCTAAACCAATCGTGAAATGTACCCACGGTACCAATCACAAAAGTGGTGAACAGAATTGTAAATTGAGTATTTGGCCTCAATCGCAAAGCATAGGAATTGTGAAACGACCTGAGTGTGGAATTTTAGGAATTTCATAGGGTGTTAGTGTGTATAGGGCCTGTGGTCCAAAATAATATCTGATATTGTGGAAACCTGAACTGTAGGATATTTTCAGTAGACACGAATCTCCCGGATACGTAATTAAATTACTCTTATAACTATTGCATTGCAATCAAG
Source organism: Drosophyllum lusitanicum (assembly GCA_032274825.1). Classification (NCBI taxonomy): domain Eukaryota; kingdom Viridiplantae; phylum Streptophyta; class Magnoliopsida; order Caryophyllales; family Drosophyllaceae; genus Drosophyllum; species Drosophyllum lusitanicum. The sequence goes on from JAUEJL010093517.1 coordinate 8,739, forward strand.
TGAGTTACACTAACTTGTTCATTATATTAGTGTGAAATGTGCATGTATTATATATGTGAAAGTGTAACTGACATGTTTATGTATGAAGTGAACGGTTGTGTTATATTGTGATGAAAACACAACTCAGGCACATTCATACATATGAAACCCTTTGTATGGCTTGGGCCTTGGGTAGTCAACTATGATCTAAAGTGTGAATCGTCGTCAATGCACTGCTTTAATATGTGTAATGTTATGAGCTCATGGATGATGTAGTGATGTGTGCATACCTAATTTGGTGTGTAAGTTATTTTACTCACTAAGCTTTATGCTTACTGTTGTTGTCTTTTTCTTTTCATGGCAGGACCGTGGAAAGGCTCCGGCGATGTGAAGGTAGTCACTCAACAAAACGTTTTTGGCTAATACTTTTATAACATTCCTAATGTTTGAAACATATCTTTGTAATTAAATCTTTGTACTTAAAGTTGCATATGTTCTGAGTGAGGGACCTCGTCATAAATTTGCTTGAATATGCTACATTTGTTATTTTACTCTGATGTTTATGTAAATTTTTTTTGTAATCCTTAGGATTTCTAGGGCAAAGATGGTGAATGAGTTGACTCACCTTTGAAACTTGACTTGCTTAGAGATGAGGAAGGCAGAGTCGGTGAAGGGAGACGAGGATGGAGGCAGAGACAATGAAGGGCGGGTGAGGCGGAGGCAAAGGTGAAAACGAAGAAGGGTGACAGCGGAGACAACGAAGGGTGATAGTGGTGGAGGAGGAGACGGTGAAGGGCGAGGATGGCGGAGGCGGTGACGAAGAAGAGTGACACTGGAGACAGGGAAGGGCGACGACGGCCGAGATGACGTTTGAGACGAGGAAGGGCGACGGCCGCGGAGGCGGGGAAGGGCGACGATGGGGAGACGGGGAAGGGAGACGGCGGCTGAGGCGAGGAAGGGAGACGGTGGCGGAGTCGGAGCCGGAGACGGGGAAGGGTGGTGGCGTCGCAATATTTTTTTTAGATTTCGGGTTTCGGTAGACCAAAAAAAACGACGAACCAGACCGAGACCGGTCCGGACCAGGATTGGTCGGTCCGGTCTTCGGTCCTTATTTTTTATAGATTTCGGATTTCGGTCCGGTTTTGTTTAATATAGTGTATAAAACAACCAATAGTCCGAAAAAACCGATTCACCGGACCGAGACCGGTCTGGACCGGGACTGGTCGGTCCAGTCTTCGGTCCTAATTTTTTCTAGATTTCGGGTTTCGGTCCGGTCCGATCTTTTTTGGTCCGGTCCGGTTTTTAAACCGATCTCACCCCTAGGTAGCGAAGACGAGAAAGGGCGATAGTGGAGATGGGGAAGGGCAACCACGGAGGCGAGAAAGGCGACTACAGAGAAGGGGAAGCGAGACGGCAACGGAGGCGGAGATGATGAAGGGCCACGTCGGAGACGAGAAACCATGTTGCGCAGAGTGTTCGATGAGTTAGGAACTTGGAACACATCAAATCAAACTAACAAATATATTTGTAAAAAATCGATTATAAGCAATGTAGAATCCTAATTCAAAAGCACACAAGACAAAAACTACACTTCATTTCTACACAAGACGAGAAGGCCGGCAGTGCCTTTGGTGAAGATTGGCAAGATCGAAAGCGAGGAACGAATGCAACCATTGAACAGATAACGCAATCCGATATGAATGATAATCATCGAGGGTCTATGCGTTTTGGGATGACTCACAACAATGAGAGGAGAAATTTAAACTGCCCTATTCAATTATTCCTAAGTAAAAGATCACTTATAAATACATCATCAGTTGATTGAAATTTTCTATTAGATCAGTTCTCCCGTGTTCTTTCTACATTTGACTATATATAGAACAGAAATCACTGTCAAGTTTATTTGGGTTATTATTCTTATTTCTTTCTACATTTGACTATATATAGAACAGAAATCACTGTCAAGTTTATTTGGGTTATTATTCTTATTCTTATAGGATAATCAAAATCAATTTAAAAAACAAGGTAACAATTATGTTTTAATCCAAATAGTCAAACCACTTGACTCTATTCAAATTATTCAATTGAATAAGTCATTTATATCCTAATATTAAACACTGCTACTTGGTAACTTTGATGTGGTATACTTAATAATTCTTGTATAATTCTATCTTAGGTATGAAAAAGTAATGAGAAAAGTAAAGCAATTATAATAAGATAAGTTTTTAGCTATAAGTAATTAATTAATGTATATAATACAAGTCGATGTGCATACCGTATCAAAACAAGTGTAGTCAACGCAAGGACCTGGTAAACAAAACAGGTCGATGACAACCATAACCATTACTCATTAGATACCAAATTTTCAACCCTCTGTTTTCTCTCTCTATGTTGTCTAGTCCATTCGCTGCAAATACACTTCATAGAAATTTCTGGTTCAAACCCACAAAGGTATTTCAGTGGATGGATGGGTTTTGATTTTATTTTTTATTCTTTTAGGGTTTATAATCGTCATATGGGTGTCTCAAATTCTATTTTCCAATGAGAACCCACCTCTGTTTTCACTTCTTTTTCATACCCTTTTGCCTAATCTTGTTTCCTGTTTCTGGTCAATGTCAAAACGACCAGCGATCGATCTTGATTCAATTGAAGGAAACCCTCCAGTTCAGTCCTTCATATTCAACGAAACTGGTAAATTGGAACCAAAGTGACACAGATTGTTGCAAGTGGCGGGGTGTAAATTGTAGCTCCAATGGTCTGGTTATAAGTGTAGATTTAAGCAACGAAACGATATCGGGTGGCATCAGTGACTCCAGTGTGCTTTTTGGTCTAAAGAATCTTGAAAGATTGAATCTTGCTGGAAATAATTTCAATTTTACACCAATTCCTTCAAGATTTGGGAGTTTAGCTAGTTTATTGTATTTGAACTTGTCAAATTCGAGGTTTTCAGGTCAGATTCCTGGAGAATTATCACAGTTGACAAGACTAGAAGTTCTTGATCTCTCTGAGCCTTTCTCCTATGGAATTCGCTCACTGAAACTCGAGAAACCGACTCTAGCCACACTTGTTCAGAATCTCACACAGCTAAGAGGTCTTTATCTGGATAATGTGAATATATCAGCACAAAAACTTGATTGGTGCCAGGGGATATCTTCATCTTTGCCTGATTTGGAAGCTTTAAGCTTGTCAAACTGTCAACTTTCAGGCCCTTTGGATGATTCCCTAAAGAAATTACAGTCACTTTCTGTAATTCGATTAACTCTGAACAACCTCAGTGCCCCAGTTCCAGATTTCTTTGCTGATTTCAAGAATCTGACAGTTATGAATCTTGGTTCTTGCAACCTGAATGGAACATTCCCAGAACAGGTCTTCCAGTTGCAGAAGTTACAGATTCTTGATTTATCGGTTAATACGAATCTTTTTGGTTCTTTACCTGATTTTCCTACAAACAGCTCGCTTCGAAGTTTATTACTCAGACAGACCAATTTTTCTGGTGGGATACCAGAATCTATTGGAAATCTAAAGAATTTATCAAGAATTGAGGTGCCTAGTAGCAATTTAAGTGGAAACATACCAAAATCCATGGAAAACCTTACCCAATTGGTGTACCTTGATTTGTCTTCAAACAACTTTACAGGCAAGATTCCATCATTTCAGCTGTGCAAGAATCTTACTCATATAGACCTCTCGAGAAATGGTTTATCTGGTACGATCCCTTCTGCTCACTTTCAAGATCTTCAATATCTTGTTTCAGTTGATTTAAGATTCAATAGTTTTAGTGGAAACATACCTTCATCTTTGTTCTCTTTGCAAAAGGTTCAAAAGATACAGCTTTCCAATAATAACTTTGATGGTTTGCTTCCCAAATTTTCGGATCCATCTTCATCTTCCTTGGATACACTTGATTTGAGTAGTAACAAGTTAAATGGATCGCTTCCAAGATCTTTCCTTGAACTTCAAAAGCTTAGTATACTGATATTATCATCAAATAACCTTAGTGGGACTTTAAGAACCGTAGATCTTCAAGATCGTCTGAGCAACCTGACTACTCTTGATCTTTCGTTTAATAATTTGTCGATTATAACAAGCGATAACATCACTCTCGTGTCTCGACTTCCTAGGTTCTCGTCTTTAAAGTTGGCTTCTTGCAATCTCATGAAGTTCCCTAATCTAAGAAACCAATCAAGATTGATAAATCTTGATCTTTCAGACAACAAAATTGAAGGAAAAATACCAAGTTGGCTATGGAAAGTCGGGAGTGGAGCTTTATCTTATACGAATCTTTCTTATAACCGATTAACAGGCCTTGAAGAGCCCTATGCTTTACCTGATATTAGTGTTCTCGATTTGCGTTCAAATCGCCTCAGTGGGCTGATTCCGGTTCCGCCGCAAACAGCTACCTTCATCGACTACTCAAACAATCTTTTCAATTCATCACTCCCTGAAAGCACTGGGATGAATCTCGCCTATGCATATTACTTTTCGGTATCTAACAATTTACTCAATGGGGTGATTCCAGAAACCATATGCAATGCTGCCTACCTCAAGGTTCTTGATTTGTCAAACAATCGTTTAAGCGGAAGCATACCACGTTGTTTGATTGAATTTGGTGGAAACCTCGGGGTACTAAACTTGGCAAACAATGGTCTGAGTGGTTGAATCGAGGGAATGTTTCCGAGCACCTGCGGGTTGAACACCTTAGACCTGCATGGAAATCTTTTGGAAGGTAAGATCCCACAATCTTTAGTCAATTGCAGAATGCTGGAGGTGTTAAACCTAGGGAACAACAAGATCAATGACACATATCCGTGCTCTTTGCGTAACATTACCGGCTTACGTGTCCTTGTTCTGCGATCCAACATGTTCCATGGATCCGTGCGTTGTGATGGTCAAACCCAACCCAATAACTGGTCAAAGCTTCAGATTGTAGACATAGCTGACAATCAGTTAAGCGGTGAAGTCCCTGCAAATTGTTTTTGGAATTGGGGTGCTATGACTGATGAGCAATCAAGTAAGAATCATTTAAGCTTTCAAGTTTTACAGCTTAATAGCTTCTACTATCGAGATACAGTCACGGTCACGGTCAAAGGACTCGAGTTGGAGCTAGTCAAGATTTTGACGATCTTCACATCCATTGATATCTCAAGAAATCAATTTTCAGGGGAAATACCGAAGACAATTGGCCGACTTCAAGCACTGTATCTTCTCAATGTATCACATAACGGGTTCACAGGCTCGATCCCTT
>JAUEJL010093528.1:0-13961 GCA_032274825.1 Drosophyllum lusitanicum
GGCACATGAATTGAAGTAGAGTATAAAAACCTTGTAGCTAGGAACATTAATTATTATGATGATTGGGCGGGGAATGGGATATATTAAAGTAATCCTTTCCCATGCTCTTCTTATACCTTGAACATACAAAACATAAATATAAGCACATTCTTTATTGGGAGAATATACCCAGCCAAATATATATATATATATAAATATATATGAGACAGTTCAAACGAGACTTGTTTTTCATACGAGAACTGCGAGAACTAATTATAGCCGTTGATTATATATATATATATATATATATATATGAGAATTGGTAATTTCAATGTATTTACGGGTGAAAATAAGTTGATTCTTGTCTTATTATACACATTGTCGACAAGATAATGACAAACACTTGGAAACAAATCTTAATTTCTTGTTTTGTTTTATACACATACGGAGAGTCGAAATATGCACCAATATACGTGATATAACTGCTTTTACGACTGTTTCTGGTATTACTTGACAATCCCAGATGTTTATCCGGTGAGATCAAATCTTTCTTGTTTTGTTCAGTTTTATATTTATTTACTTCGTTGATAAAGAAATTAAAAACAAGAAAAAGAAAGGTTTGTATGTACGTGTATTGGAAAGTTAAGTGGAAATTAAAGGGATTTGAAAGGAGATGGAGGGTATGTTCGGTAACGGCTTTATATGGGCTTGAGATTCTAGTTTTCATAATCCTCAACCCTCTAGCCTCATTCGCGTGTTAAAATCTCAAGGGGATTATTAAAAACATAACCCCTCAAAATAAAAGCCTTTTCAAGTATCTTATGGCTTGAGCTTGAAATTATCAATTAATCAGCCCCAGCCTTAGCTCCAACCCCAACTAGTTTCGTCAAACATATCTGGAGTATGGAGAGTTTTAAAACAAGTATGAAATAATGGTGTTTGCCTGGTGGGTTGTGAAAAAAAAAGCTATCTTACTATCATATCTCTTGGTTTTAATATATTAGCATAGTATCCGCGGAATGCAGCGGCTAAAAATAATTCTTACTCGATAACATGTCCATTTTTTATAACGTAAAACTATTATATTCACGTATTATGATGACATCAAACAATTTCGTTCGCGATATATCTATTTTCTTTCTCTTTTTTCCATTTCTTTTATTTCTCTTTTCTTTATAACTCTTTTATTGATTTTTAAAATAAAATTTTAAAAACAATAAAATAAGAAACAAAAACAATATTAAATATACTATAAATTAAACCTTTTGTTTTGATTACACGAGTCATTTAAAAAATCCAAAAATGTATATAAATTTATGCTACATGTTATTAGTTTATGAGTTCTAGATATACTTATTTTCTAATACTTAAATTAAAATATTGAAGATCCTTTTTATTTAGTTTTTAATTTGTATTTAATAACCTATAGGTTGAAAATTAATTTGCATTGACTTGATTTTTTTAAACATTATTTATTATGAAAGGTTTAGTTATAAAAATGATATTTAAGAATCTAATAAACTTCATATAATGGTTTTTTTATAGGTTTAAATAAATGGTAAATTAGTAATTTCAAATTACTTAAAATTAAAAGATTACAATAACTGAAATACTTTATAATATAGTATAGATAAATAAGACATCTTCTTTTTAGAAATATTATATATATCCAGCCCCAGCAGCAGCCAAAATAAACTATCGATCTAACGTCTTATACGCTTCAAGTGATATCTAGGGGTGTTCACTGATCGGATAAAACCGAATTACCGAACCGAAAAGTTTGGATCGGACTATTTGGTTTGGATATTTCGGATTTTTGGATCGGATTGGATCAAAACCGAATAATTACTTTGGATTTCGGTTTGGTTCTGGTTACTATTATCTAAACCGAATAAACTGAATAAACCGAATAAGAATATATATATATATATATGTGTGTGTGTGTGTGTGTGTGTGTGTGTGTATGCACTACTGGAACAAAGTAATCAACACGTGTTATGTCTATGTTTATTTACAACTTATTATTTTTAATTATATATTTATGCTAAAGCCACTAGTCTCACTAGTTATTGTAACTTGGACAATTATATTTTAATCTTTAATAGTATATGTATCAAAAGTTTTTTAAATATCTAAACTCTTTAAACATGTATTTATGTAGGAATGAAAACTGAATTGTAAAAACCGATCCAACCGAATTATAATTTGAATGATTTGGTTCGGATCTTAAGATTGTTTGTATGGATTGGATCTCATTTTTCAAAACCGAAATCAATTGGATTTACTCAATTGGATCGGATTAAACCGATCCATCCGAACGTACACCCCTAACAGTGTAATCAAAAGATGCCTGGAAGTCCTTGTTTTGGGAAGACATTACACATATCAAATGCAATTGAAGCAGAGCATGAGTCATTGGGTTGTATCTGGAACTGTTGGGTTCACAGTTTGTTTTTTGTCGGAGTGTAGTATCACAAACATTATTATTTCATCACAGAAGGTAAAACAGAAATGTACCAATAGAATTGTTTGAAGGAAATTGGATGCAAAATGTACTTGCTCAGACAATGTTAAATGAAACAAATTTAGTGTTGTTTTCAGATAAATCTTGCCTGCTCACAGAAAAAAAAAACTGAAAAACCAGAATTTATACTGGTCTAAAGTCAACGCCTTGTATAATAAGCCTTCCAGAGGTTTTGCTCAATTCAAGACTCATAGGAATGATTTCGGTCGTAGTAGTAGTAGTTCGAAATTCCCATAAATGTACTTCCATCCAACCATCTTTCCTCAGCCGTGGAAGGCCTTTTATTTTGGGTCTACTCAATTGGTTGTGGGTGTTGTCATCAGCCTTTGGTCTAATAACCGGGGTTCGAGGAGTAACTAAATAGATATACCAAAACTCAGCCTCTTTCCAATCGTCCGAACCCACAATTCTGTTCTTCACTTCCACGGGAGCCTCATATTTGGATTGGTCTTCTTCTTGTGATAATTTGTAGACGAGGTAACTTGCATATGTTGTTTCATGTGATAGTTCTTGGGTTTTGATTTTGTGTACAATATTAAATCTCCATGTTTCACTCACAACTGCTTCTCCAAATCTGCTAAAGACAGAGAAAATCATCTTGTGTGTTATCATACTATATATACTAGCAGTGGACAAGAAAACAAAAAGATTTAAATAGTTTCAGGGTTCCATGTAGTAGAACTGAAGCCACCAGAGGTGTTGTAATGCTTGTTGATTTTTGTAATTCATGTCAGTTTGACATAATAAACTCTAAGGAAAGAAAATGTTCTATAAGTGCTTTGATTAGTTCCTCGTTACAAATATCCTTAATCGGTGCGTTAAAATGGATAAACATAATGATCAAATCCATGATTGATCCTTGTAAGCCTATATGCAAAGCACATGATGCACAGATAAGCAAAAAATAGAACTCGACAAGAAAAATACTGACAAAAATAAAGAAAGAACCTTGATTCTGGTGAAGACATCCAGCTCAAGTAGTCGAACACCAAAGCCAATCTTGGTGATAGCATTTGACATTTCTTCCCATTTTTATCAAGAGAAAACCACTATCAATCAATAAAGAAAGGTAAGTAAATACTTGTTAAGTATTCTGTAATGCTTCCATTTGAACCACAGAAACGAACTAACAGGGTTTAAAAATTACAATATTGAATCATTCATATCAAGTTTACCTCTTGACCATTATTGATTAGGAACCCATTGCAAAGAATTAAGTAGAGTTCCTTCTTTGTTATCCATTCAATGCTATCTTTTGACAATTTGATTATTTCTTCATAATCAATTGGCAATTTTTCATCCCAGTTTGTTTCTGAATCTGATACTGCAGGTTGCATATCCACCTTGTCATCCTCAAACGCCTCATCTTCCACCTGTAGAACTTACTGTTAACCTGGTGAAGAATCTTGCTTGTACACAACAGCAAACAAAGTGAATAGGGAAAACAGAACACAGCACACACACTTACACAAAGTTGTGTATTTTTGTATTAACTTCAAAAGAAAATGAATACTACTGCCATAAAAAGGCTTACACGAAAACAGAAACATGAGAATAGGAAACTACCCACTAACATGAACATGGAAAAACTACCCACTATTGGAAATAAATTGCAACTGATTAAATAATAAAATAAATAAACCAACATAAAATAATATAGAGAACTTGCATGCCACGCACACATGCTGAGTGCATGAAGATGTTGTACTCCAGTGCATAAGGTATTGTACTCCGGTGCATAAGGTGTTGTACTTCAATACTTACTACCATATCAGACATTGATTGACTGTAGAAGAAAATATCCTATATGTTCAAAGTGTGTTCTATTTGATACCACAAATTTCTTTCATTAAAAATCAAGTGAGACTAGATATATACGGGTTCTCTATAAGTGGACATATTTTCCATAAACATTTGAAACAATTAAAGCAAAATATATGAAGGAAATGATGTAAATAAATAAGCCATTATTTGTCATCTCACTTACTTTCTGCAAGGGCCGAAACTCGATGCCTTCTATTAGTAGGCCATCACAAAATTTATTGCAGCCATTAAACAGAATCTCAAGATCAACAATTCTTCTGTCACTAGTAAATTGATACAATTCAACCACCAACCAGTTATCTTCTCTCTCATCCACAAGGTAAGCTATTGAAGTTTTTGTCTCCCCTTTTAGTTTGTAGTTAAGGGCTATATTTCGAATTTTGCTCAGCAGTTTATTACGAAATTTGAACACAAGGTTCACCGTGTATGTGATTAGCGGATACAAGAATTGAGTTCTTATGTGTTTGGAATTTCCCGTCATTAAATGATATATAGCTTCCCGCTGCAAATCTTCATGAAGCAACAAATTAAGAGAGATACAATATTAACATACATACTTATAAAAAATTAGCCTAAACCAATTAATTAATTAGGGATGAATAGGAGGAGGATTGAGAATCACCTTGAATTATATTTAGACGTAAACAGATAAGAGTCGGATTTATTGAAAACCACTGTTCGTCCATTAAATATACATTCAAGTTAGTTAGTCCCGCGCGCGTATGTAAATTGAGTACATTCTGTGTGTATATATTTATGTTATATCTATTTATACTCTCTGATAAATGAATATCCATTGTGCCAAATAGCTTGTTATTTTCTTAATACATAAAAATTTCCTATCAAGTTCTCAAGGAGTATGATTGATTATGTGTAACTAAAAACTTAATTACGACGCATTCATAGAGTATTTGAAAAGGATCTAAAGGAAATAGAGATAGATAATTACCGTGTTTCCATTGTTAAGGAGGACCCCTTTGGACAGAAGTATCATGAGTTCTGCTTTAGATCTGTAATTCAGAGGAGGTTCTGCAGTCCTAGTCATTTCTTCATAGTCTATTAGCTGTTCCTTCCCTTCACTAATCTCTTGACTTTCAAGTGCAATCTCAAGTTCTGTGACAACCTCGGTCATTGTTGGTCGTTCTTAACGAGATCTCTTCAAACATCGATAGGCGATGTCTGAAAATATTTTTAAAGCAGCATGATCCATATCTTGCATGATCAGATCTTGAAAGATTATCTCTTCCAACTTCTTCTGTTCATAGCTTTCTTTCCACAAAGGAACTAGAAGCTGAACCTGCTGATCATTCATTTTTTTATAGCACAATTTCCCACACAAGACTTCAAATAAGAGCACTCCGAAAGAGTACACGTCTGACTCTTTAGTTAGAAATCCCTTCTCCAAATACATTGGATCACAGTACCCAATGGTACCTACAGCACTAGAGATAATAAATGTTTGTGCCTGATTAGCAGGGCCCATTTTTGAGAGCCCCATGTCAGAAAGTTTAGCGTTCCATTTGTCATCCAGCAGGATGTTGCCGCTTTTGATATCACAGTGGAGAACTCTTTGGTGGGTACCCCTTGGATCATGGAGGTATTCTAGTGCCCTTGCGGCCTGAAGGCATATCTTGAGACGTTGTCTCCACGCTAGTGAAGCAGAACTTATATGACGGTCAAGGCTACCATTTGATGAATACTCATATACAAGAATTTTCTCACCTTCCTCGTTGCAAAATCCGAGGAGGGAGATGAGGTTTTCATGCGTGTAATGGCAAAGCGTTGTGATCTCTTTCGAGAACTCAGCCGCTCCTTGCCCATGTTTACCATCTAGACGTTTGAAAGCAACCAAGCCTCGCCCCTTAGAATAAGACACCTCTCCTTTATAGACAGGCCCAAATCCACCAAATCCGATTACTTTGTCTTTACCAAAGTTGTCTGTGGCTGATTTTATATCTTCCAATTTGATTTTAAGATGTTTAAACTCCTCTAGGAAGGCCATTATATGTTGACCAAGTAATAAAATCTGGATCAGATCAAATATTACAAACTGGTCAAGATGTTAAGAGTGGAGAAAGGCTTGCTTGATTAATGTGATTAGTTCAATGAATAGAGAAGCCCTTATATATATATGCTTACAAATAAAGGACTGTAGTTAGGGACATTCTACCCCACTATCCATACTTATTAATTCATTCTATTTTATTTTATTTTATTTTAAAATTAAATATAAACAAACCAACAACTTCTCCCAACCAAAATTAAATGCATAGACTCAATATGTATCTGGGACTAGATGCCAAAAGTCAACCCTCCATGAGTGTCAGCTGAACCGGATCTCATCGAGATGGAAGAAGAAAAAAACTTTTTTTATTCCAGCTATATTGTAGACTTCAATTTTAGGCAGAGATTTTTTTCTACTACCTAATTTATTTCCTTATCCAAACCTTTGATTATGAAATAAAATAAATAAAAATGTTATTAATAAAATCACTTATAAGAAATGTTTAGTATAAATTAATTTGTTCAGTCGTCATTGTTGGCTTCATCAAGTCTTTATTAATTCCATAATTTATCCGGATCTCCCTTTTAGCCTCCATTCTTTCTTAACTTTTTAATTATTTTTTAGACATATTTGTTGAAGAGTTCACACTTGTATAAAATAAATTTGTTTTTTGTAGACCAAAATAGCGGGGTCAAGGAGGTTGTGCTCCCTTGTAGGGTACTAGGAGCAGCAAATTCTCTCTAATCATCAAGTATTAATAACTTTGCGTTCGTGCCATGAATCGAAGCTGGTCTTTATAGGATTATTTATATAATTTGAAATTCGTGATAATCCAAACACAAGGAACACGAAACAATAAATTATTACAATATTTTTTTATATTGAAACTGTAACATTATCTTCCAGCCATCTAATTTTATAATTTTCCACCCATTAAATAGCGAAGTGTTTGAACATAAATAAAAAAGAAGAGCAACTTGGTAGTAAATACCGCTTTCTTCACATCCAAAACACACAGAAAGTCACTCAACACTCACAACAACAGTCTCTCATTCGATGTGGGCTGTCGCCAGAAACCACAACCCTTCCTTCGCGTATTACCGCACGAGCATCACCACTCCCTTTCCACATATTCGGGCTCCTATGTTCACACCATTTTCAGCCACACCTTGGGCAGCCCATATCTATAATGTTCTAAATCAAATTAGGTATAAAATACATCATAATTGAGTATCTTATTTAACAAAATTGGAAATGGTCAACTTATCAACCTACTAAACTCAACATATACCCATGAAACAAAAATCGGAACAAGGGACACATTAAAACAGAGAGCAAGATCAAGACTCCGAAACTAAAACAAACAACACATTGTCATCAAAAGATTTGTGAGATACCCTTGTTCTAGGAAGAAAGTATACGTATCAAATGCAATTGAAGCAGAGCATGTATTTTAACTGGAACTGTTGGATTCACCGTTTCTTTTCTGTTAGTAGTATCACAAGCATTATTTAATCACAAAGAGTAAAATGTAAGTGTGCAAATTGAATTGTTAAATGGAAATTGGATTCAGGATATATGTACTTCCTCATGAAACATTAAATGAAAGAGATCTACTGTGTTTTCATTTAAATCTTGACTGATCATGACAAAATGAAGAATTTATACGGGCCTAAACTCAACACCTTGTAAAAGAAGCCGAGTAAGCTTTCCAAATGAGCTGATCAATTTAAGTTGCATAGGAATTATTTCAGTGGTGGTAGTGGTAGTGGTAGTGGTAGTGGTTTGAAATTCCCACACCTGTACTTCCATCCAACCATCGTTCCTCAGCCGTGGAAGGCCTTTTATTTTGGGTCTACTTAATGGGTTATAGATGTCTTGCTGATCACCTGTTTGTCTAATAACTGGTGTTTGAGGAGTAACTAAATAGATGTCCCAAAAATTAGCATCTTTCCAATAATCAGAACCCATATTTCTATTGTTCACTTCCACTGGATACTCATATCTGGATTGATCTTTTGGTAATTTGTAGACAAGGTAACTTGCATATGTTGTTTCATGTGATAGTAATTGGGTTTTGATTTCGCTTATAATACTAAATGCCCAACTTTTACTCACAATTGCTTCTCCAAATCTGCAAATAAAACTTAGAAGTGATCTTGTGTGTTATTAGATTAATAAAATTCGACAAGCTAGATACTTGCACAAAACGATTTCAAAATTTTAAGGTTTCACGTAGTACTGTAGTAGAAGCCATCTGAGGTGTTTGCTTGTTGATTTTTGTAACATGTCGAATGTCAACATGCTAAAATTTTCTAAGGAAAGAAAATGTTTTATAAGTGCTTTAGTTCCTCATCAACCTTGAAACATGAAAATGGAGAAACACAATGTCTATCAAATCCATAATTGATGCTTGTAACTTTGCATGCAATGCAAAAGCTCATTTGCTAATGGATACACTTATTTTTGGGATGAAGATCTAGATTACCAATTCCTAGGTTCTGTTAACCAATCAACCTATGCCTGGTAGAATCAGGAATTAATTGCCAACTAGGTTGAAACCTCTTGTTTATAAGCTTGACAACAGTCGTTCATTACCAGTAAGTTTTAGCGCATGGTGCACAGATAAACAAAAGATAGAGAACGTACTTGACAAGAAAACTGGCAAAAAGATTGAGAAAGAACCTTGATTCTGGTAAGGATTCCCAAGTCAAGTAGTCAACTTCGAAAGCTGCTCTTGCTGATAGCATTTGGCATTTCTTCCCATTTTTATCAAGAAAAAACCACTATCAATCAATATAGATAAGTAAGTACTTATTAGCAATTCATGCTTCCATTTGAATCACAGGAACCATGTATGATATATAAATGAAGGTATGGCTGTTAAAAAGAGTTCAAAATGACGACAGTGAATCATGCCTATCAAGTTTACCTCTTGACCATTATTAATTAGAAACCCAATGCAAAAAATTAAGTAGAGTTCCTTCTTCGTTTTCCATTTAATGCTATCTTTTGACCATTTGATTATTTCTTCATAATCAACTGGCAATTTTTCGTCCCAGTTTCTTTCTGAATCTGATACAGGTTGCATATCCACCTTGTCATCCTCAAACACTTCATCTTCCACCTGTTGAACTAATTACCATATCAGACTTTGATTGACTGTAGAAGAAAATGATGTAAATGAAAATCCTATTTTCATAATGTGTTCTATTTGACATCTTACTTTCTGCAAGGGCTGAAACTCGATGCCTTCTATTTGCAGGCCATCCCAAAATCTATTGAAACCGTTAAACAGAATTTCAAGATCAAGATTTCTTCGATCACTAGTAAACTGATATAATTCAACCATCAACCATCCATCTTCTCTCTCATCCACAAGGTACGCTATTGAAGTTTTTGTCTCTCCTTTTAGTTTATAATTAAGGCCTATATTTCGAATTTTTGTAGTTGTTTCATATCGGAATTTGAACACAAGGTTCACTGTGTATGTGATTAGTGGTGACAAGAATTGAGTTCTTACACGTGTTTGGAATTTCCCATCAAATGATGTAAAGCAGCCCACTGTAAATCTGCATGGAGAAGCAGCAAAGATGATACATTAGTGTGTGTATGTGTGTGTGTATATATATACTAATGAAAAATTAGTCTAAAAATACAGGAATGATCAGAGGGATGATTAGTAGGTCGAGGAGAAGTCACCTTGAATTATATTTAGACGTAAACAAATAAGAGTTAGATTCAGTTGGAAGTGGATTCAAACATTCTGCCATACATATCATCTCACAATGTTCTCCCTTCGTATTTACTGAAAACCACTGTCCATAAAATACGTTCAAGTCAGTCCAACTAATCTTTCGGCTTTAAAAACTAGATAGCATAACACATCAGCCGGATGCACGTACTATCCATCTATTATATTTACTTAGTTTTGTTTTAGTTTGTTAATATAATTTAAAATTATTGTTTTTATGTTTTCTTAAATTAAAAATGAGAAATTTTGTCAATTCTTCTGTTTTTGTGAGTGTTCTACTTGTTCTCCGCCGGAGGTACGTGTGTTTTCCATTTCACATCGATGAGTTACAGATCAGTTTTCTGATCAAAAGGAGGTCGGGTTGCCAGTGAATGTGGATCAAAGGGATATGCTTCAAGAATAGGATGCTTGATTAATGTGTTTGCTTATGTTTCTAGTTTAAATGTACGAAGTAATTATTAAAAAGAATTTAAATTATAACTAAGCAGTGGATTACAGAGATAGCTAAGTTACCGTGTTGCCACCGTTAAGGAGGACCCCTTTGGACAGAAGCATCATGAGTTCGGCTTTAGATCTGTAGTTCAGAGGAGGTTCTGCAGTCGCAGTCATCTCTTCATACTCAATCAGCTGTTTCTTCTCTTCACTAATAATCTCTTGACTTTCAAGAGCAATCTCAAGTTTTGTAACAACCTCAGTCATCGTTGGTCGTTCTTCACCAGATCTCTCTAAACATCACAATTCACAACCGAATTGATGGTGTTAGCTGACATCCTTAATTACCTGATTTCAATAAATAAAAAAGAAAAAGGAAGTTCAAAATTTTGGGTATTTTAAGAATTTGCATGTGCAGATCCAACATGTATGGAGATGCTTAAGTTATGTGACCAATTAAGTTGGGATGGTGGCCTAAGTCAACCCTACGTCTATAGAACTCGGTATCAAGTATTAAATCAATAAACGAAGCAATTAACACAATGATATGAACTTGGATGTATGATATATGTATGAGAGAAAGAGTATACGGCCAAGAACATGTATGAAGAATAAATTGCTTAATTAGAATGAGAGTTTATAACAAACTAGTTATACCACTTGGGTATTTACATTAATTACCGTGTACTTTACCAAATGTCATAAGGTAACTGAATTTCAATAAACCTTACTATAATTGATTGAACACGACTAATGGATCTAAGTATCTAACAATCTCCTCCGTTCAATTTACAAATAAGCATAAAAGAACAATTTAGTAACTATTATAATGATTTGTAATCTTCTAGCAATTAATCATCTTTCTTTTCTCTGCATCCTTCTTTCGAACATTATATTTCTTCACTGAATGATCTTTGAAGACGCCTCTATAAAATTCTTTCAAACTTTCTAAGTTTATTATGCATTTCGAGTCTTCGAGATCTTTGAGTAATCTTCATGTTGCAATTTTCTGATAGAAAAATAGTTGTTGAATGCGTTGGTGTAGACAACTCCAAATTCTAGATCTTCAAGAATAGTGTAGTCTTCATAGCTTTGAAGATTGACGGGCTTGTCTCATCATTTGTTGCTTAATATCTTCAAAACCAGTATGAAAAATTAATGAGTTGTCCACAATAAACTTCTGCTTGTATAGGTCATGCAAATCTACAAAATCTTGCAGCTTAAGATTATCAAAGTCAGCTTCGCTAAAATTATGCTCGATTTTATTGCATCGCTTTACTCTGAATATTAGATAATACATATATGAAAGCTTGTTGCTTAAAACCTCAATAATGCCGATAATCTTGTCTTTCTGATGGATATCACTTCGATCACACAATTTGACAATCCTGAGCATGTACCGATATTCAATCATTTGAAAATTTGTCAATCCCTCTAAATTTCGTAGGTAACCATCAAGATTTGAATCCTATCAGGATGTCTCCATACCACTAGCATATAATCCTCAAGATAAGCATCACTCATTAAAGAGTGAGACCATTTCAGGATCACTTTCTTCTTTGGAGTAGGGACAACCTGAACGCTAGCAAGATCTTCAACAATTATCTCTTTAATCGGCATTTCTTCGTCTCTTTCATGTTTTTGGATGTTTCGTGAAGAATGATAGTGAAAATTTGGGAAAGTCTAACCCAAGAGGAGATAAGGCCGCCTTCATTGGCTATTCCATGGAGTTGGCTGCTTACAGAGTGTTCAACCGAACTACCAAAAGAGTTGCTGAAAGTGTTAACGTGATGTTTGAAGAAAATCCAAATGAAACGTCGTCTGAACACAACAGTTCAGAACTTACTATAACCGGGGTGTTGGCTACCAAATCAAAAGACACCTCTTCAAATGATAACTCAGAGTCTTCTCTGTTCTGTTGAGGAAGACTTAGATCTATTATTTGAACATTTTTATAAAGAGTATTTGGAGCCTCCAAATATAACTTCATATACTAATGTTGTTCACTCTTCTATCTCCACTAATCTTTTAGGTAACAAAACTGTACAAAGTCAACAACACCACCACTTGATAACTCTGAGACGCCTCATCCACCTAATTTCAATGATAATCATGTTCTATAACGCCCCAAGGTTTGAAATTCCTTAATTAAATAGAATTTAATAAATGTTATAAAATTATGAGTTGTCTATTTGAGACTAGAAGGTGTCTATATAACTAGAGGGGCTGAAATTGTCATAATAAAAGTAAAAGAAGTTCATGGGGCAGAAGTTTCAATGCATCAGAGTATTATATATATATAGAGAGAGGAAGGTTCATGCGAAAAACATTTTATTTGCGAAAAGTGCGAGAAGCATTATAAGCCTTAGGATCAATTAATCAATGATTGAGATTAATTATGGTATTTTGGTAAATAAATGAAACTTTAGGTAAATATTTAAATCAAATCAAGGGTATAATAGACTTTTACTTAAATTATATTTATTCATTTCCTTAAATCTCTTCATCTCTCTCTTCTAGATATAACCCACGTCCATTCTCTTTCCCATTCAAAGTGCAAACCTAATTCTCTCCATATTTAACCACTGCCGCCTCTATATCTGCCCGGCACCTCCATCAGCTCCGACTAATGCCGCCCCGAGACACCACCGGCGAGCACCACCAACCACATGCTATTCGACCGCCAACCCCACCACTTCCCGATGTAGATCTCCGCTGCCGGCGATGAGTAAATCAACTATGAGGCATCGTAACCACTTCGTTTTGTGATAACCCGCATATCGACGGCCGCCATCTACGAAGCCACCATGCTCGAAGGTAGAGGGTTCGCCGGAGAAGATCTTCGGCGTCGTCGGGAACTATCGTTAACCACCGCCATCTCCTCTAGTCGCCGGTTGTCGATCGTCGCGCCAACCACCGCCTTCACCGGTGCCATCGGCCATCACTGCTGTTGTTCATCTCCGATCCGTGCCTACAACAGCCTTCACCATTGAAGAACACCAACAATCAAGAGGTTGTTCATTTTTTGTGAAATGTTCTTATTCTTCTTCTTCTTTCTATTCAAGGGTTTTTAAGTTACCAAGTTCCGGTTCCATTGTTTCAGCGAAATCAATGTACTGGTTGATTTAATTATTTTTTAGCTTTTGTACAGGTTGATCAGCATACTTTAAATTTTGTTTATTCTCTTTGTTTTTTTTTCTAAATCCCTTATGATATTTTATAAAGAACAGCTTTTTATCTGTGGTTTGGTTTGTTCATTATTGAAAAAGAGAACTTGATATGCATAAGGAGAGATTTGGTTTATAAAGAACATATTTTTATCTGTGGTTTGGTTTGTTCATTATTGAAAAAGAGAACTTGATATGTATAAGGAGAGATTTGGTTTATAAAGAACAGATTTTTATCTATGGTTTGGTTTGGTTTGTTCATTTTTATATATGCAT
>JAUEJL010093539.1:0-13960 GCA_032274825.1 Drosophyllum lusitanicum
CTAGGATTCCAGTCCCATTCCCCTTCCCCGGTGGAGATCACACAGTCCTAGCCGGTGATTGGCATAAAAGAGGCCACCAGGTTAGCTCATAAAGCCTAAGCTTTGACTTTTTATAGTCAAATTTATTCCTTATTTGTCCGTTTGACCGAAAAAGTCAAAGTATGTAAACGTTTGTTTGGTTTTTTACAGAGGCTAAGACACATATTGGACATGGGTCGAAACATTCCTGCTCCCGATGGGCTTGTCATCAACGGGCGTGGCTGGAATGGTTACACCTTTGAGGTTGATCAAGGTGCGTTGCTTCATGTGTTTGTACTCTGTGCATATATAGTTGCACTCTGTTTAAAATGAGCCCAACCATGTTAGAGCCCTGCTTTGCTTATTGTACCTTGTGCATTGACGGTTTTACGTTTTGTTAACAGGGAAAACATACAGATTTAGAATATCAAATGTGGGGTTGACAACATCTATCAACTTCAGAATCCAGGGACATACCATGAAGCTTGTAGAGGTGGAAGGATCACATACAGTCCAGAACACCTATAATTCGCTGGACCTCCACCTCGGACAGTCGGCTTCTGTGTTGGTCACCGCCAACCAGCCGGTGAGAGATTACTATGTTGTCGTGTCATCACGGTTCACCCGTCGCGTGCTCATGACCACCGCCGTCCTCCACTACCGTGGCTCAAAGATCGGAGTCTCTGGTCCTCCCCCTGGCGGCCCAACCACACAGATTGCATGGTCCCTCATGCAGGCCCGAACCATAAGATGGAACCTAACCGCGAGTGGACCCAGACCCAACCCTCAAGGCTCCTACCATTACGGGATGATCAAGCCCAGCCGCACGATTATGCTGTCGAATTCGGCTCCTTGGATCAACGGGAAACAAAGATACGCAGTCAACGGGGTGTCGTTTGTTGCGGGAGACACTCCTTTGAAACTAGCGGATTACTTCAAGATCGGTGGAGTGTTTAGCGTGGGAAGCATTCCCGACAAACCATCCAACAACGGAAACAACGCGTATCTTGCAACCTCCGTTATGCATGCGGATTTCCGGTCTTTTGCTGAGATTGTATTCCAAAATTGGGAGGATACTGTTCAATCGTGGCATATTGACGGCTACTCGTTCTTTGTTGTCGGGATGGACGGTGGCCAGTGGACTCAGGCGAGTAGGTCACGCTACAATCTCCGGGATACGGTTGCTCGGAGTAGTGTTCAGGTAAATTAAACTTGATCTCATTTTGTCATATGGGTAGGAAGGAAGATGATGTAGAATCTCTCTTTAATCATAATTAACGAGCGAGGGGATGATGTTTTACAGGTATATCCGAGGGCGTGGACGGCGATCTATATCGCTTTGGACAACGTGGGGATGTGGAACATACGATCGGAGAACTGGGCAAGACAGTATTTGGGACAACAGTTTTATCTACGGGTGTACTCGGCAGCGCATTCCTGGAGGGACGAGCTGCCGATCCCCAAGAATGCGTTGCTTTGTGGGCGTGCTAGAGGGAGGCACACCAGGCCATTATGAGAGTAGATTAGGGTGCAGGTGGTGTTTGGAATCTTGATCGGAACTACTTGTTCCGGTGATTACGGCAAATTAATTAATTTTCTTTAATATTCGATTGTGGTGTTATTGGTCGTAGATTCGGAAGTACATTTTTTGCTTTGGGCATTGAGATTGTTATATCGTTGAGTTGGTTTGATCGTTTATTCTTCAAAGTTGGTTGATTTATTTATTTCTTTTTCGTTTTTTCTTAAATAAAAATGGTTAAACACTGCTATTAAGGTTCATCCAATTTGCGTTTCAAAAATATATCGGCATTTAAATTAAGGATGTATCTCACAGTTATAAATGTCGAAGATTTTGGAGCGTTTGGTCAAAGAAACGAAATTATTTTCTCTTCATCCCATTCCCCTCTTCTATCTATATTATTGGTGTGTTTGGTGAAAGAGGCCGAGGCTGATTAACTAATAATCCCAAGCTTAAGTTATAAGCTACTTGCAAAGGCTTTTATTTTTGGGGCTTATGTTTTTAATAATCCCCTAAGATTGTAACACCCGAACAGGGCTACAGGGCTTGGGATTATGAAAACTAGAATCCCAAGCCCCTATAATCCCCATAAGCCCGTTGCCGAACACACCCTATATATATATCTCACTCATCACAAGCCTCTTTTCAATCATATCCATTAATCATCTCTGCTCGTAATTCCCTTCAAGGTTTTCCTAATTTTGCAATTTTCGTAGCCTGAAGCCTTTGAACAACTGAATGTACGTTCTTGAATCTCTTTGTGGTCGGTTTCATCCATCTCAATCTTTCTTCTTTTATCTATTTGGAGCTGTACTTTGTATTAGTGGGCATCTGGGAATGAGTAGTAAGGTAACATGTTATGTTTGACTACATTATTCTTGAATTGACTTCAATTCGTTTTTTCTTTAAACTAGGGTTTTACGGTTATTTGCAATTTCAACCATTTGTTTTATGGTTTATTATTTATCACTATTATTATTTTTCACGGATTAACTTAGCGGTAGATTTTCAAATTAAGGCGGTGACCCAAGATCAGCAAAACCAAAGTGTTAATGTGACGTCCCAAATTTTTTTTCCAATAGATACGGATTAAAGTCAACACGGAAATAAATTGGTGATAGTATTCAGGAAAGCTGACTATTAAAGGTCAAGGGTTCAAACATTGGCAACAACCCGGGTGAGGTCCAAATTAATTAATTGGCTACCAGAAGGGTTGGGGTGTATTGGGCTGTAGACCTAACACGCCGGAATGGATAGCGCCGGGGATGAACCGGTAGGCGTCGGCTGGGTGTTACAGGTGAGAGTGGTCTCCGGCGAGGATGACGGCGACGGTGGAGAAGTCGCCGGTCATAGAGAGAAGAGAGTGATGGAGTCGGTGCCTTTGGGGTGTATATATATGTGTGTGTGTGTGTATAAATTAGTTTACATAATATAATATGTAATATTATTTAATAGTTTTAATTTAGTTTGAATTATTTGAATTGAGGAAAATAAAAAAAAAAGAAATAAGCGTATAATAGTCTTTTCAAGCGAAGAAGTAAGGGTACTTTAGTCATTTTAGATGCATGAGGGACCATCTGCAAAACAAAATATGAACAACACGGATGTCTAGCGTAATAAACGTAGTTTAAGGACTTAGAATGTAAAAAGTGACATACCTCCGAGATCAAATATGTAATTAACTCTAATAATAATAATAATAATATATTAAAAAACCAAGATGACCGGATAACCTTCAATAGAAGGTCATGTTACACTAATTGAAAATTTCGGGTAGTTTAATGTATTTTTGCGAAGAAAATTTACTTTGTCACACAGAATATTAAATTGGAGATAGTTCATTATATTTCGGTGCACTTGATTCAATATAATTCTATAACATTTAGCTATAACTAATCTAAGAGGATTCAGAAAAGTGTGTACTTAGTTGTAAAAAAATGCATTATTTATAACCATCTTCTTTAACACAAAACACCTTAAAGTTTTTTTGGTTTTTAAAAAACACGGTAACCTATTATGTTCTCGAGTTTTATTGAGATTTGAGTGAATGGAATGATTTGATGGGAAAGCGCAATTTTAAGTCTAGATTAAATAACGTGACCGTTTAAAAATAACCACAAATACTCCTACACTCTACGATAGTTTGGTAGTTTCCACCATTTATCCAAAATTGCGCAGACTTAAAAGGCCACCTACAAACGCTTTACACCCACTTATTATACATAACGTTTGCATCCTTTTTATTACTACAGTTGATGGCATAGAGTTAAGTAATGCTTATTCCCCTAATAGCTTGTTACGTCAAGGTACATGCAGTTAATGCACATAATACAAGTTGATTCATAAAGTTGTTATGTATAGTCACTTTTGTTATGTAAATATCAACTCCCAAAATAAAACCATTAAATGGACTTAATTAGATTCTTAAATATCATTTTAATAATTAAACATTTCATAACAAATAATATTTAAAAAATATGTGCAAATTAATGTTTTAAGTTATAAGATATTAAACACAAAATAAAAAAAATAAAAAATCTACATAAAAATAATATTTAAATATTCTATCTTATAATAAATGCTTAGTTTAAGTATTAGAAAATACATATAACTAAAACTCGTAATCCAACATGTAACCATAATTTATTTATATTTTTGGATTTTTAAAAAATGATTCATATAATTAAAATATAAAGTTTAATTTATAATATATCTAAGTGTTAATTACATAAATAGTCCATGTGGTTGTCTCGAATTTCACTTTTAATCCTTTAACTTTAAAAATTAAAAAAAATAGTCATCGTGGTTGTCTTTTTTTACACTTTTAGTCATTTATCCTAACTCATTTTAACTTTGACCGTTAGTTAAATGATATTTTTGTAAATTTCTTTATTATCCTTATTGTCAATCATCCTCTCACCTATTATGGTATTTCCAAACATATATTTTAGAGATATACTCTTAAACATGTTTTCAAACACAACCTTTTCAAATCTAACCATCTTCTTTTAAGTTCTTATCTCTCTCTAATCTCACTTTCTCAGTCACCACCACCCTTTTTTCAAGACCTCCGACCACTACCTGAAAACAACACGAAAAGATCACCTCGAACCTAGGTTGACAAGCTTAGCACACGGACAGACAAAAGCTGGTCTCACACGCTTCAAAACACTCCTCGAGAACACCACGAAAGAAACTGGTGTCAAAACTTAGCCTGAAATTGCTTAACCATACCACCTGAACCTTGCAAACGCTCACAAACGAAGCCCCAACACTGAATTACGCTCTAGAGCCTTAGAATCTCTCTAAAATTTGGCAGAGTAACGGTATGGATGAGAGTGTGTTGTGAAAAATGGTTGAAGAGAAGTCATATTTATAGACACTGAAAATGGCCCAACGCGTCGCGTTCTGTGACATGCAGAAACTCAGTCACGCAACCGCTTGACACACGCAACCTCGACACGTGTTCGGCCACCCAAATGCATCGCATAGCAAAACACGTCGCGATCTCCATTTTCCAAAATTTTGCCTTTTCTTTTCCTTTCCCTTTTTCTTTTCTTTAAATAATAATAATACTCCATAATTATTATTAATAAATAAACTCCATAAATATTATTTATTTCTCGATTAATATTATTACAAAAATTCGGGTCATTACACATGAGAACTATGTAGTTAAGCATGCTTAGGTGGAAGCAATCCAGGGATGAGTGACCCCCGGGAAATTTTCGTCTAGTTGCAAGAAACAAAGCCTTGAGCTTGTGAGGCAAAGCAGATAATATTGTGTCGTGGTAAGACGAGGTGTTACATACGTATGTGTTTGAATGTTCATAATCTTAGTTATTGAACTAAAATGGGTCTGTTTGAATACGATTTAGAGTTACTCACATTTTGGGTTTTTGTTGAGCAAATCGATTGAGAACTCCATTAAGAATAGATCGAAACCGTGACTGGTTTCGGCCCTTTATTCTTGGTTTTGAATAGTTTGAACAGTTATTGAAGT
Organism: Drosophyllum lusitanicum; assembly: GCA_032274825.1. Lineage (NCBI taxonomy): Eukaryota > Viridiplantae > Streptophyta > Magnoliopsida > Caryophyllales > Drosophyllaceae > Drosophyllum > Drosophyllum lusitanicum. Next base: position 5,541 of record JAUEJL010093539.1, read on the forward strand.
TAAATGGCTCTTACCCTTAATTCATTACAATTTAGGTTTTCGATGATTTATGTGGATTTTGGTTTATATTTGCTTTCTACTACTATGGTTATCAATTTGAATATGATTTCTGCTACTATCGCTTTCGACCAGAGGTGTTCGGTTCAATGATTTTTGTTCACTTGTCATCAACTTGAACCTGGTTTAGGGTTTGTGGTAGAAGAAGCCATCAAGATGAGGTAATCAATTTGATGATTTTTTGTTCATTATTCATCATACATATATGTTGTTCTTGATTCATACCTTCATTGTACAATGATATCAATATTCAATATAACTATTGTGTAAATTCTTTTTAAGTTTGTTTTCAGATCAATTATAATCCTAAATCTACCTCAAAATAGATATTGTTATTTAAATTTTTATATTTTATTTTACGAAATAATATATTAAATATAATTAAAAATAATTATATAGTTAAGAAGGATAAAGTGATAAAAGACCAACTAACCTTTTGACTAACAGTCAAAGGTGTTAGCATAAAAGACCAAAAGTGAAATAATGTGACAACCACAATGACCTTTTTCGTTATTTTTAAAGTTAAAAGGCTAAAAGTGAATTTTCGTGACAACCAAATGGACTATTCACGAAGTTAACTATATATTTAACATTATCTCTTAAACTCTTAAAGTTTAAGTAATGAAAAACGACCAACATACTCTTAAATATGCTTACATGTTTTTAAAATACACAAACCCACCAATACACTTTTATACCAATACAATTCTCCATCCAAATCAACAAAATTTTCAAAGTTATGATATGTTTTCATCATCTTATTTTATTAGTAGAGATTTTTTTTTCTTATGAGAAATGATATATCCTCTTAATCACAAGATCAACACAAGTATTAAAATAATGGAGGAGGAGACACGTCGTCTTATAGTGAGTAGGAGGATGAAGCATGAAGAAATATTAGGAGGATAATCGGATATATCATTTTCTTTTCTTATTTTATTGTTTTTAAAATAGTTGATAAAAAAAGAAATAAAGGATATGAAAAAAGGAGAAAAAATGGACATTTTGTGAATGATAATTATTCGATATCTTCATAGTGCGTAAATCTCATACCTATATATTATTGAAAACAAACATGTTATCATGTAAGAATTATTTATTAGATGCATTACGCGAGTATCGTGTTACTGTAATTTAAAGACTTTTGTAAGAAAGTATGTCAAATTTCTTCTAAATTTTTTTGAAAAACAAGTGTAGGGGCAAAAATGTATATTCGACTAGAGTGGTGAGAGAGAGATCCTACGGCTGGCTCGACTCCATCGCTTTATATCGCTTCTTCATTTTCTCCGCCTTTTCCCCTTTCTTGTCTGAAAACTCTCTCTCTCTCTCTCCCTAAGCTCGGCTCCGATCCGGCTAAGATCCAGCTCCCACCATTTCTCTCTCTCCTCTTCGATCTCCCTCCTTTCTTCTTCCAAACCCCTACACTACACACATCCCATACTTACAAGCATGTTTTCAAAGCCTTCTGTAAACCCCTTCATGTAGATCTTCAAACGTCTCGTGGGTCAGTTTGATTCACTTCACTTCATACGTTTCTCTGCTGGATTTCGGGTTCTTTTCTGCGATTTTTTATATTTCCAACAGTTCTGTTTTTGTTGATTGAAGTTTGCAGAGGTTGAAAGAGACGATCCGTACTGGTGCCCCTAAAAAAGTTGTTAGCTCTTGTTTGACTTCACATGCAGTTTGGGGTGAGTTTCTATCGATTTCTTGATTGAGTTTTTGTAAATTTGGATTAATTATAAGTTTAATGTGTTCATCTGTGTTAAGCTACTTGGATTACATAATAGGTTATATCACATTTATGAAATCTTTCTGTCTTATGATAGTTTTTGTTCGTTGATTGTGTTAATGTACACTTAGAGCTGTGATAATACAGAGTATTTGCAATTTTGGTCTATGGAAGTGGATATATTGTTAAATCCTAATTCTTGAAATTATATAAGTTTTCTCTATGCTACATTCTTTGTTAATGACAAGTAAATGGTTCCCACAATCACAAATTTGTTTCTTGTCTCACCATGTAAACCGGAGCAAAAGAATTATTTCGCTCATTTTTCATATCTAGCATACCGAGCATCAATCAATTTTTGACTTCCCTTTGATTGAGTCAAAAGAAGGAAATGCAGAACATTAACATGTAACTCAAAAATCTATTTGGTTCTTCATATTTCATGCTACATGATATGGGTTCTTGCTTTCTATAGAGTTATCCAATGGAAGTTATTATAATGAACCTTATGTCCGAATGAAGATAGTGCACATATTGGTATGATGTAAGCAAAATTCAGGCAATATACCATAGAACATGAAAAGACTTGATGGATCATGTCTACTAATGAGATCATAGCTTAAATGTGTTATGGACTATACTTTATTTGATGGTTGTTTGGATGCATGTTTGCAAGATGATTGACATATAAATATTAGAACCACAATAAGAATAAGATAATTATATAACCAATTGATAAAAGTTGGGGATAGTAAGGTAACCTTATATTTATCTAAACATTTAATTATTATAGCAACTCCTTACCTGCTTCTCGAAATGTGGTCATTTTGACCATAAATATTAGTATATTGTAATTGTAGTCACTTTATGTCAAACTCTCTAAACTCAAGTTGCAAAAATCACTTTAGACCCACATCCAAACACTCAACCGGAAGTTAATCTTTATAGCAACTTCGTTTTGCATTACTAGGCTTGTAATTGCCTTTTAGCTGACTTAAATTACTTGTGAATTCATGTGTCCTGTTATTTGATATTTCTGTTGGTTGCATTATTCACTGAATTTAGCATTTGAACTTTCTTTATCTCATATTATTGCTCCAGGCAGGTGTTGTTGGTGGGAAAACTGGAGCCTTAATGGATTGGAGTGTAAACACCACATACAAAAACTTAAAAGGTACTAGCTTTATTTCTTGCCATATCTGTACCTTATTTATTCTACTTGGTTGTAATCAGTTTAAATTATTGAACTTGATTGAAATCAAATAAGAAGCAAGTCATGAAAAATAATGGACTATGAGATGCTTCGATCAGTGCTCATGCTGCCTTTAATGGGGAAAAACATTATCATTTATTAAAGTTCTAGAGAGATGTTATTCTACTGCATCCTCTAGAAAAATTTGTTCTAATAATGCTTGTGATGACCAATAATCGTGCATGACAATTTGAAAGTGAATAAATTGATATAAAGAAATTAAATCTAAGAGTGACAACAGATGAAGGTTTGATGTCTAGATTATAGTTAGCATGTATCTTGGCCTAACCTACGTTCTAAGTTACTGCACAATATCCTGAGGTTTATCGTCATATGTTGCCACATTTTTGAAGATTTCATTTACTTGAGATGTAATCAATTTCAAGTTTCTGTAAATGAAATGTGTGTTGCAAGAGGAACACATGATCGTGATAAATTAGAAATGCTAGGCTATTAGAACAAAGGAGGCATAATTCACTAACTTGTAAGTTTAATGCAATATTCCATCTCCAAATTGCTTGTTACTACATCTATAACTTGCATATCTGAACTTACAGTTTAGCGATGTTTAATGATTTTTATTTTTTAATATTTGTTTGTTCTTTAATAATTGGGTTTCTTAAAGTAGATATTGAACCCAAATCTGTGATGGATGTGGCACTCATTCCAAACATCGACCCAATAGATAGTGCACCAGGTACATCAGACAAAGGAAATCATACAACAAAACCAAGGAAGAAGACTATGACTTCGGTTTACCTTAAATTCTTTGAAACAACTCCAGATGGCAAGAATCGCAGGTGCAAGTTCTGTGGGCAAAGCTATTCAATTTCTACAGCCACTGGTACTTCTTTTGCATTCATTTTTAGATTATAGAACTTTAGTTGGAGGTGGGAAAATGTGGGGGTAGGGTAACAGGTCAAAGTGAGTAATTTTTGTTCTCAGACACGTTGGCTAAATTCACCCTGTCCAAATTTTTTAATCTTTTTCAAATAGTTACTGTGTCAAATATGATTACAAAATTCATATTATTTCAATAACAATCTAACTTTTTTTATTTAACCTGTTTGGCTCGTTAGAGATAGAATATGACCCAAATTGGCACCTCTACATTATGAGAAAAAGAAAAGGTCAATTAATCATCAATTCTTAACCTACAGATTCCCATTTACTTTTTTCATTGAAGGTAATTTGGGCAGGCACCTCAGCAACCGTCATCCTGGGTACGATAAACCTGATGATTCCTTCTCCACCCCTATCTCACAACCTGTTGTAAAAAAGCCTCAAACACAAGTCAAAATGTCCCATGTTGACCTTGACCATCTGAACTGGTTGCTTGTAAAATGGCTGATTTTAGCTTCTTTACCTCCTTCAACATTTGAAGAAAAATGGCTATCAAACTCGTATAAGTTCCTTAATCCATCCATCCAAATTTGGCCCAGTGAAAAATTCCAAGCAGTAATAAATGAAGTTTTCAGAAGCATGCGGGAAGACATACGGTGCATGTTAGCACATGTTTCCTCAAAAGTTTCGATAACCCTTGATTTCTGGACATCGTACCAACAAATCTTTTACATGAGCATTAGTTGCCAATGGATCGACGAGTTTTGGTCTTTTCATAAATTGCTTCTTGATATATCTCGCGTTCCTTCACCTTGTGGAAGCGGAGAAATATATCACATATTAATCAAAATCTTGAAGTTTTATAACTTAGAAAGTAGGGTTCTTTCATGTACTCATGATAACAGTACAAATGCTGTTCATGCCTGCCATACTCTTAAAGAGGATCTTGATACCCAAAAAGCTAACAACCCCTTTTGCTATGTTCCTTGTGCTGCCTTTGCATTGAACTCGGTTATAAATGATGGTTTGAGATCAACTAAATCAGTAATTGCTAAGATTAGGGAGTTTGCATTGGAGATGAACTCATCATCTGAGATGAAAGATGAATTTATTCAGTTTACAACAACTTATCAAGAGGGGCATTGGAAATTTCCGCTTGATGTTTCACCCCGATGGAGTGGCACCTATCAAATGCTCGATATTGTTCGTAAGGTATATAGCATATATTAATTATTCCCATTTAGGGTTGAAAGGAAACAAACTTTGGTCCAGTTTCTATCTTTGGTAACCATCTTTGTTCTGTACTTGTAAAAACTAGAATTGTCCGGAATGGTTGAGTTTGGCAGGTTGGGTAACCTGCCAAAACGGTCTAGTGTTTTTTTATAATTCTTTAATGAATTATTAATACATTAGTTTTGATTAGAAAACATTCTTTATTCGGGAGTACAATAGTAGTTGTTTCGAATAAAAACGTTTAAGGAGGTTGTATGCATTAAAATAGAATTTAGGTGTCTTTCAACCGTCAACCAATTTCAGCAATACCCCTTTTAACTACTTTTTTATTTGATCATTTGATCCATTTAAGAAAGAACACAATCCAAAACAACCCATTTATAGATAAACGAGTCGAAATTGTTACCTCCAATAAAAGCCCTCAACCTTTCTAAACATGAAATTTAAGGTATTTGTTTAGCTGTTTAAAACAGACACCTGACCAAAGTTGGTTACTTTCTAGTTTCTAAACATGAAATTTAAGCTTGTCCATTTTATCTTGTTTCATCTGATTTTTCATAATCATACAGGCAGGTAAATCGATGGAAACTATGATCAGGAAATACGAAGAAACACTTGGTAGGTTGCTCTTAAATTCAGCAGAGAAGAATGCGATAAATCACATGCATGCGTATCTAGAACCCTTCTACAAAACCACCAATGATATATGCACAAACAAGTTACCAACTGTTGGATTAGTTCTATTTTTCATGGATCACATTTCCGAGACTATAACCGCATGCAGAGAATCCCGTCACAGCCCAGATTGGCTAAAAAATGCTGCAATTGAGATGGCTGCAAAGGTGAGAAGCTATAATGATCAAGTTTCAAACATTTTCACATACATGACTGCCATCCTTGATCCCCGGATAAAAATCGAACTAATTCCCGAAAGTCTAAACTTGGAGAACTATCTTGAGGAAGCAAGAAGTCATTTTGTGAGAAATTACTCAACCACCCATTTCCCTTCAATGACTACATCTTATGGTAGTAGTCAAGAATTAGAGGATGGAGGGAGTAATGTGTCTTTTGCAGAGGAAATCGCCCGTAAAAGACGAAGGGCGAGCATGGGGACCGCAACCGATGAGCTCACACAGTATTTATCCGAGCCCCCGGCCCCAATTCCAATCGATGTGTTGGAATGGTGGAAAGTGAATAGCACTCGTTACCCACGGTTGTCTGTGATGGCTCGGGATTTCTTGGCGGTTCAGGCAACATGTATGGCACCAGAGGATTTGTTTTGTAGTAAAGGGGATGAGGTTGAAAGGGCAAAACAGTCACTTCCACATTCGAGTATTCAGGCAGTTCTTTGTGTTAAATCATGGACAGAATGTGGGTTGAAGTTGAAATATAAGTCGACTGAGATCGATTACGAGAGGTTGATGGAGTTGGCAGGGGTAGGAGAGAATGTAGCAGGAGGTTCTGAGAAGAAACAGAAATGATGTTTGGTATTTCATGAGGAGAATGGGTGTCTTTATTTGTTAAATGTTGTTTTTTGGTGTATATTTAGGTTTAATGATTTGTTACTGTACAGATTGTAGAGGATAAAGATTCTAACCCATTTGTTGCCACCATTTGCCCATGGAATATTAAATTTTGTGAAACATTTTACAACCAACACTTTTGCTGTGACCATTTGCCTTTGTCATTGTACAAATTGGAGGAGATGATTTTGTTTCATCTCTCTCTCTCTCTCTCTCTCTCTCTCTCATCAAAGACACTCAAAAGACGGTAGACCTTCAAATCTGAAACCATCATTTAACCACTCTCTTCTGTTTTCCTTCATTGTCTTCTAATCAACCCAAATATGGATCCACCCTTCTTTTCTTCTCGCACTTGATTCTTTTGATCCGTACAATTTTGAGAAATTGTCATTTGGGATCGATAAAGAATCTCGAGGCATGAGGGTTGGATCTTATAGTTCAAATTAGGAACCTGAAGCCCGTTAAAACGGAATGGTGAAGGAAATTGAGGCAGAGGCTGAACAAAAGATAGGATTCGAAAGACAAAAATGGGTTTGTCCGCAGGGAAGAAGCTTCTCCGATAGGAGTCGAAATCGACCTAATGGCCCCTATTGGTAAGGGAGGAGGATGTGACATAAGGAGTTGGTTGTGGTTATGGCGTTATCAAGTGTTTCAATAGCGAGCTTTTGTTGTTTGAGGTGGAGAAGACATGGTCGTGTGTTCTCTGGTGTAAACAAGTCAAGCTATTTGTAAGCTACTCGAGTTTGACTTGTTAAAAGCTAGTCATGACTCATGAACCAAGCTTAAACGAGCTCGAGCCGAGCTTGAACATAACTTGAATCTCGTTTATAAACGAGCTCGACCCAAACAAGCTACATTAGTCTCGTAATAACTTTTTTTCGTACGAGAACTATTTGTTATAACTCCATTAATAATGACGGTTGTTTTGGAAAAATCAGGGTATCAAAATAACCCTAATTAATGAGTCATTAATGGCTACAGCTCATTAATGAGCCGGAAAAAATTACAAGCCATTGATTTATATTTTAATCAAGAGCCATGATATATTCTCGTACGAAAAATAGTTTTTGTTTGATCATGCAAGATGACCTATTTATAAAAAGATGTACATATATATATGCATATTAACTCTTACAAAAAATGTACCAAAAAATGTAATTAACTCTTAATTAGGTGTAAGATTAAAAAGATGTACATATATATATGCATATTAATTGATCATGCAAGATGGCCTATTTATAAAGCCTGCCTAGCACGTCTCGATCGTACGTACTGTTAGGCTTCAAACGTACATCATTTTTGATTCATCAATCTATTGTTTGTTCATCATTTGTATGGATCTGTGTACTTCTTCAATTTATCTGATTTTTTGTTCATCGTCTTGTGGATCTATGTTGAGTTATGTCATCAAATTTGATTCAGGTTTTTAGAATTTGCCTAGTAAATGTTAAAAGATTATTGATGAATATTTTTAGTTTTCATCAAGTTTTTGTATCCCCTATTTATCTGATATTGGTTGTGCTCATCTAATTTTTGGTTGTTGATTTCGCTTGGTATGAAGTTGATTCATCTGGTTTAGAAACAAATTAGTGAGACTTTTCATCAAATTTCAAACAGTTATACGTTGGTGTGAAGGATGTAACCGTAATAGAAATGACAACAGCTTAATTTTAGAGATTTATAAAAAGTCAAGAATACCCTTAACTGTCATTTTTATTAATTTAGTTTAAGAAATAAAAACCTTCTATAAATGTAGATCTGATGAAAAATGAACGATCCAGAT
>JAUEJL010093550.1:0-26217 GCA_032274825.1 Drosophyllum lusitanicum
ATTGGATTGCCCACCCATGAATTCCTTACATGCACCCTGCCACACTCAATCCCCCCACACTCTTCATCCATGAATTCTATTATCCAAAATGAACGGCTAAGATTGGTTCTCGCAGTTCTCGTACGAAATGTGCAAATGTGCAAATGTCGACTTACTAAAAAAAACTCAGCAAATACAAAAAAATTTTTTGAAAAAATATAGCTAGATCGGTCTCAAATTAAAGAGCATAATTTTGATCAATTAATTAAGGATATGTTTGATTCGTTTAAGGTTATCCATTAACAACTCTTTAATCTGAACCCTCCATCTTTTTGATCAACGGCTATAATTGGTTATCGTACGAAAAACAGTTCTCGTACGAAAAACAGTTCTCGTTTAACAGTCCCCTATACACACACACAGTGGAGGTCCCTTCCCTTCCTTATCCCAATCAAGATAACAACGTCTAATTTAAACAAAACAAAACAAAGATAATGTATGCTTTCATTTATTTCATCTTTTATTGTAAGGTCAATAATGATTAACTATCAAAGTTTTAGTTCAGTTTCGGTTTAATCATCAAAGTTTTATTTCAAATGGTTTTACCATAAATTTGTTATGATTTAATCGTCAAAGTTATACTTTCATTTTGGTTTAAACCTTAATGTTTTTTTCAAATGATTTAACCCTTAATTTTTTGTTAAAGAATGGTTTAATCCTCTAGGTTTTGTTAAGTTTTTAATAAAACTAAAATGCATAATCAAGTAGAGATGGTAAAATCGAAAACCATATAAAACTTAAGTGATTAATAAGTTTTTTTTAACAAAACTTAAAAGTTTAAATCATATCAAATTTAAAACATTATGATAAAATCGTTTAAAAAAACTTTGATGTTAAACCGAAATTAAACAAAAACTATAATGATTAAACCATTATTCACCCTTTATTGTAACATGAAACTTAATCAATGATGTACGTATAGGTTCGTACAAATGAAGATATGGAAACTTTTAAACTAATTTACCCGAAACACACACACACACACACACACACACACACATATATATATATATAGGTTTAATTAAGGTATGTTGAATTTTAATTATTTGGTTGATATTAAACTTGGTTTAATTAAGGTATGTTGAATTTTAATTATTTGGTTTAATTAAGATATGTTGAGTTTATAACCTTATTTATGGAATTAAATGATTGACCTACAAGTGTTTTCACCGTTCTCTATTTAAAATGTGTTCTCACCGGATCCCTCCTATATATATATATATATAGGATCAATCTAGGTCCTATGTTTAAATATAGATCCCAAAGGTCAAAATTGAACCATTAGATTTTTTAAATCAATGGTTAAGATCTAATAATGACATTATTGCAATTAAGTAAAGAAATATAAGATTTAATTATATAAGGAAGAGTATTATGGGAATCCTTCACTGTAACATCCGTAAACCCGGCCTAATCGTGAGCGGGTTCGTAGTAAGTTAATTATGTTTGTTTACATGTTTATGAAATTAATTATGTGATTAAAATGAATATTTATATCACCTGATTTTATGAGATAGATAAATTCGGTTTTGAACAAGGGTTGTAGAAAATAACTCGTTGTATGTTAATTGATTATGGATGATTGCTTAATTGGATTAACTGTATGCTAGAAAGCAGAGTAGTACACTGCGTTTGTAATTATCTTGAAAAGAATAAAGTGCCACCTCATGCTTGTGTGATTAGTGATTGTGTGTGTACCTGTGTTGTGAAGAAGTGTGCGGGTATATATGAGTCATTGCCACCTCCTCATATTGAACTTATCTTAAGTTTATGTGTGTGTATGTGTATGTGTGTTTAAAGAAAAGAACCAGATAAGTTTTAAAGTGAAACTTGAAATCTTGAAGTTTTGATTTGTGAAGTAATCTTGTAAATCAAAGGTTGGTATATGTTTCTGGCATGATTCTTGTTAGTTTTTGTTGTTTATAGGTTGAGATTTGTTGTTTAAAATATAGAACACCATTAATGAAGTTTTGAAGTTAACTTGACAAGTGGGTTTTATGGATTTTGAAGTTTTAATTGGATTTTATGTGTTTGTGTTGATTGTAAAGATGTTATATGAAGTTTATAATTGTTAGAACTCAAATTTCAGATTTATGGTTGTGATTTGAGGGCTTAATTGAAGCTGAAAATAAGCAGAAACAAAAAGTTACATGTCTGTTCGTCGCGCGACGCGACGCGTCAAGATAGGGGAACGCAATGCGTTCCCGGGTTTTGGTCTGACTTATTGGGCCTGTCCGACTTTAAAAGGTCCGACTTTGAGTGGTTCGACTCTGGTGGTTCGACATTGTGTGGTCAGACCTTGATGGTCCGACTTTCGTTGGTCCGACCTACAATAAACGCGACGCGACGCGTCTAGTGAATTTTCACCGAGGCAACTTTTGTTTGTAATTAGTTCGTGTTGCATGTGTTGTGTTATTCATATGTGAATATAACATGTTGATTATGAACATTAGAAATAAAATATATGTGAATATATATTTATGAATCGAAGATTGATTTCGGTGTTGTTGTGTTCTCAGGATTTGCGAAGACTCGGTGAGATTAGACAACTGAGTACAGAAATTGAAAACGAAGGTGAGTAGAGGTTTACTCACGAGTGGTATTGGTTGTAACTGATATGGTTACTTGGTATTGAGATAATTGATGCTATGATAGACTATTTAGTCTGATAAATTCTTGATCGATGATTGGATAACTGCTTATGTATTATTTGATCGAGTTATGATACGTGTTCATGGTATGACGAGTACTTGGTATTTGTTTGAGATCAGCTGCTGTGAATGGGGCTGGGCCCGTTTGCTATTGGTTGAGTAGTTGTAGACCTTCAGATGCATGCGTTGTATCGGAAGGGATTTAACTGTGCCAATTGGCAGAGTGCTATCGGTAAACCTTTGCTTTGGCCCGCATTGGTTACAGGTTCTGCAAAACCGCCGGTTCCCTGGATTTGTGTGATTGACTGGTTGATGAATGTTGATTGAGTTCATTGTTGCTGAAAACTGTTTGTTTGTAGCTTCCATTCACTTAGCTTTGTGCTAATTTCCCACTGTTGAACCCGTTTTTGCAAGTTCGGTGAGTTCAGCTGTTTAGCTGGAGTTTATGTGCGAAGGGGAATTTGACCAATGCTCTGATATTATGTTTTGAATAAATACTTGCCATGTTTTGTAACTCTTTTGTAACACAACGGATACTGTATTTTGTAAACAGTGTTTTGTATTTGTGGGTGATTGTGTTTATGATAAAATTAGTAACGCTTCCGCAGCGATTTAAAAAAAATTGCTTAAGATTTTCGGTGTTACATCCACCCCAAAAATTACACCCCTTCATTTCTTTTTCCCTTCCAGTGACCGAAAATGATAACATTTTCCAATTGAAAATGATAATTTTCAGATGAAAATGATAACAACATACAACATTCAAAATGATAACATTATTCAGATGAAAATGATAACAATTCCAGTGAAAAATGATAACATTTTCTAGATGAAAATGATAACATTTTCCAGATGAAAATGATAACAATATACCACATTCAAAATGATAATATTATCCACATGAAAATGACAAAAATAGACTCATTTCCACGAAAAAAAAGATATAAATACACATGTTTTAGCCGAAAATGATATAAATACACATGGTTATAGCCGAAATGATAAAAATTCACATGATTGAACATGATAACATTTTGGTATCATTTTCATATAATTTGCATTTTCAAAATAAAATTTTCAGAAATATGGGAAGAGTGGTTTTGTTTGAAAGAGGATTAAAAATGAATAGATTGGTATAATTTTTTGCTCAAATTCTCAAAATTGAAATAGTTATGGTCATTTAAATATTTAAGGGGTAAAAAAAATAAAAATAAAAGAAAGTTGGCGGAGGTTTTTGAAGGAGGCGCGTGGGTGTTTAATAATTTGCATTTTCTATTTTGCCCTTTGAAATGAGTGTCTGAGATTTGGTCTTTGAGATCTATACTTAAGGGTGTGTCTATGTGAAACCTCACCATATATATATATATATATATATAGAACTTCAAACACATATACTCACTAAACCCTATCCCTAAATCTACTTTATTGTAATTGCCCTTGGACTTGACTAAGATTTGTTCGTTGCTCACCTAAAAGCCTAAAACCCCTCGGATCTAGGGGCGTAGCTAAAAACCCTTGGTATAATTACTAGTAGGCTATCCGCGTAATGCGGCGGCGACGATTAAAGAAGGATGGTGGAAATGATGTTTGGGAATGAAGTCTAAATGTTAAAATAATTTGAAATAATTTAAGTAATATTATTCATCACATTTATGTTATATAAAAGTTTTTATTTAATGATGTGGTAATATTGTTTATACAATTTTATCTAAAAGTAATATGAGATAGTACAAATAATACTAATATTATATGTTAAACTTGAAGATCATAAGTACTATTTAAAACTTATAATCGTTTTCATGTTAGCCAAAAATAGAGTATTGGTGATGTAGTGTAGCCACTAAAAAAATTTGAAATGTATGTTTTTAGAGAAAATAAATTATAAAGGAGAGAAGAAAGTGAAAGGTTTAATGAATTGATGGATGAGATTAATGTATATAAAATTAAGGATTGAAAAATTAAGAACACTTAATTTTTAAAGTAGAGAGAGTGTTGTATGTTTAATATCGTAGAATAGATATAAATTTTAATCTTATTTGATTTTGATTGTTTATTGTTTATGATCAGATTTGTATTTATGTGTATGATATTCAAGATGTGTAAGTTCTTCATTGTTTTTCAAGAATTACTAATGTTACAAAAGAATTAGTCATGTGTCATTAAAAATAAATACAAAAATTACCACAAGTAACCGGATACATAACATAATAACTTTTAAAAGTCCAGTACATTAAATGAAACGTTTATAAGTTAGATACACACAATAGAAAAACATAACAAGTTAAATTAATTTAATTAACTAAATCCATTGACCTTTTCACCTTTATACAACAACAACTTATTTTCATCAATTATATTGTAATTTATTTTTTGTTAACAATATTATCATTATGTTTCAATTTTATTTCACAAAATTATTAGGATTGATTGTTTTTTATTACCTTTACACTAGCTATAACAATTGCAACATTACCTCTCTAAACCATGGAATAGTTGGAAGAAAATTATTTATCTGAAAATTTTTCATTAGATTATAAAATAAAAAAATTTATTTTGTTTTATAATATAAAAACCAGATTGAGTCTCAAATGTAAAATAGGCGGTCCATCAATTATTTTGTTAATTTCAAAATTGATATTTCGTGTTCATGGTCATAGTAGCCGACAATATTCGTCCATCTTATTTTCTTATAAAAAAGAATATATTATTAAAATAATGGTTAAACTATTAAATAATGTTATGTTTTATTTGTATTGTTATACATATAATATAATATTATAGAGAGTAAATTAGACGTTAGTTCGTTTAGTTGAGGTATATTTAATATAATAGTACGTTTGGTCTTTTTTCAAGTTTCACACTAATTAATTAATAATATTTTAATAAGAATTTCGCTACAGCATAGTCTTTTGTTTAACGTGCCGTTTGTCTATTATGTTACTAGCTAGGACATTGTGTTTGTGCTTTGCTGCTAAAGTATGTAAACTGATTCTTTTATGGGCATATTACACCGATATGTAATGAACTTTACTTAAAATGTCATTGCATGTAGCTAACTTTTTATTTTTAAATAATGTGAATAACTTTAGCGAGCATAAAGGGGTTGTGAAACTTGTGATTGGCAACTAGACATCCTTGAAAGTGATATGGAGTCCACATAATGAGTTTTTCTCAACTTCCAGACAGATAAAGTGCATTTCAAAGCATTTTAAGCTTTCATTTGCATTAGGATGGATGCTAGCATAAATGAGGATAGTTGCAAGGGTATTGGGAAGAGAATTATTTCAATCCAATCAATCAAACCTTAGGAGAGATTGCTAGTGAGACTCACAAAGTCAAACTGATGGTCGAGCCACTTGTTGAAATATACAAAGATTTAATTATTATAAAAATCTCATATTAGACTAAAAATTTATCTTAACATGTGTTATTAAGATTAGACTCATGTTATGTTAGTTAGTCTTATAGTTGAGCAAAATTAGCAAAGCCTACAAATTGAGTCAGCTAAGGCTTAGCTGATCAACTCAACTGATCAAGTAACTTGGTCTGATTTGATCAGCTAAGCTAGGTTCATTGGTTAGATGATCAGTAAATCTTGTAAAATGAGACTTAGTGGATAGAGTTTGATTTAGTGGAAAAGATTCATTTAAAGAATATAGGAACATCTTGAAGATTTTGCTTTAATCAAGTATAAGTGACAACTTTATGCTTGGTTAACTAAGATAATGAAGAAACATTTAATACACGATTCTTGCCCTAAATGAAAAGATTTGAAGCAACCTAAGACCAAGGGTAGTTTATATTAAAGTATGAGGCTAGTGTATTAAAGTACAATAAAGTACATAAAGTAAATGTACCTTTTAACTTTATTGTACTTTTACATCAAAGAAGATGAATATTTCTAAAACATGTTTGTCTCCTTAACCTTGTTTTGATGTGATTTATCCTTCTAAGTTAATCTTCACATCTTTACAAAAAAAAAATGTTTCACACCGTTGTTGAAGCAAGAAATGTTTCTCGACTATATTAGAAATTTAGCAGATTGGAGAGTATTTCTTCAAGTTCATGCTTTGAATACTCTTAGACATCTATGTGTTAGAACTTGTTAGTTGTCATTTTTTATTCTACTAGGAAATTACGCATCCTTGTGTATGTAATTCTTGATTCTAAATTATTAAGAGTTATACTAAAAGTAAATTGTGTGACTTCTAACTTGTTCAAATATTTGAAAGGTTAAGTATGCATATAACTCACTTTTATAAACATTTGTTGTATAGTACTACCTTTACAAACTTTTACTGATATATGCTTCCCCGTGCTTGGTTTGAAACCTAATAACACCAACAGATAGTATTATTTGACACGAACAAAGTTCGTTACATATAATGGTAATATTTACAAAATTTGTTTAATTTTGTTTCCTTCTACCCTAATAATAATAATTGGTAATAATAATTAAAGATGATTCAATAATAATAATAATAATTGGTAATAATAAGTAAGAATAATAATTAATGATGATACAATAATAATAATAATAATATAATATAATAATAATAATAATAATAATAATAATAATAAAATATTAATATATAATAACACTTGCCATGTCGAATTAGTCGTCACTACACATTATCACATGAAAAATGATATATCCTCCTACTTTTTCCTTCTACTTCATCCTCCTACTCACTACAAGATGACATGTGTAGTCCATTAATTCTCTTTCCTCATCTCATTAATTGATTTTGACACTTGTGTTGATCTTGTGAGTAGGAGGGTAAGTAGGAGGATGAAGTAGGAGGATATATCATATCTCTTATCACATATATGCAACAACAAAATCATAAGATCTTCTTTGAACGTTGGAATGATAGGTACATTAATGATCAAGTTGATGTCGTGTCTAAAGATAGATGTTGGAATGATAGGTACATTAATTTGTTCTTCTTTTTAATTAGAACTTTTATATTAAGAAAAATGAAAGCCTGGATTCATTTATATATTCCTTAATTAGTTTATTTATGGTTTTCAAATGATGTATGTATACATTATATTTCATGGTTTTTAATACTCTATTTCTTTTTTTTTCTCAAAATAAGTTCTTACAATATGAGACACACGGTTCTAGAAGTTTCTAATTAATACAGTGTTGTTTATTTAATTTTCACTTTTACCCTTTTAAAATGCACACACTTTTAGAGATTTGTTATTAGGCCACTTGTATGGGGTAACCTGATTGTCTGCGGGTACCATCGAGTACTTGGAGAACACCTGTACGCCCTTATCTTTGGGTAGGTGGTTTGGTTTTCCCAACCCGACCTCACTTGAGCCATGTTTTTGCAGTGTAAGAGAAATGAGATAAAAGAGATTGAGTTAATTGGGTTAGGCTATACTTGGGTTTGGGTTAAGAGGGAAAAATGAGAGGAAAAAAATGATGTTACCCTAATGTAAAATTGGGTGAAAGAGATGGCTAGGTGCCATACTCTTGGTCTTAAAGTTATTGAGTGGAGACACTACTACATTTTCACACCATCATATTAACATTACATTGTAACCTTATTTTTCATAACATGTATTTAAAAACTAAAAGAAAAATACACACACACACACATTCCTCTCATCACACAATATGATTTCTTCACACAACTCATCACATCCAACATGGAATGCTCCTCATAGTGTGATGTACCACCCAAGTCATCAATTCTTAATTTAGGTTGTGATAAAAAGTAACAAGTGCATATTATTTTAAAAAATAGGTCAATTACGTTTTAAGTGAATATTAAAAAAAAGAACTATGAAATAAAAATATAAGCATTCATATTTTGATTCGTGGGTGAATATAAATAGTAGGATAAATTGCATGAAAATATAACGAACTTTGTCTTAAAAACAATGCAATCAACTTTTATAATTCTTTCATTCTATTCAACCAACTTTTTTCAGTGTCTTGTATTTAGTTACGATTATATACAATAAACTATGTCATAATTTGTATTGTATATAACAATTTACATACAATAAAAATATTAAAAAGTTGATAATATTATTTTTTAAATAAAAAAATTTATTATATACAATAATAATTAATAAAAAATTAATTATATTTTGGTATAATTTACCCCGAATAATAATCATAAAAGTTTTAAAAAAATAAAAGACGAAAAGGAAATCCACATATTTTATGTATTTATTTATTGGATATGATATTTGGATGGGAAGTGTATGTTCAAAGGAAAGAGGCGAATCAAAATCGTAAAAGGAGGTGAGGATTTTGGAAATTGATACGGAAAGTTGTACGGACTACGGATAGTACGTACAACCACCTAATTATTCACGGGTTTTTATTGGATGTGGGTCAAGTGTAGGGAACTCTCTGTGGATCCACCCAACTTTTTTGTTTCTTTTCTTTTGTATAATCCACGCGGACTCACACCTCACATGCATGTAGTGTGCCCCACTTCACATGCTTCTGTTTCCTACTCTCAGTGTCCTCCTCTCTCTAAATATTTCTTTTCCGATTACTATTTACCTTTTTAATTCTGTTTAAAAAAGGTTTTGAATTCCACTAATTTTGTTTTTTATTTTCTTTCTTTATTTTGACTCTTCTTTTATCCGGTGAGTATGAGTATATGTAAAACTTTAACGGTGATAATATTTATAACTGTCATTACTAAGGGCGTGTTTGGTTGGGGGTTCTAAGGGGTAGGGAATAGAAATGGAAATGATTAACATTGGTTGGTTAGGTGGAATATAACTAATCATTACACATTAATGAGTAATGAACCATTTCCCAATAAATTTGGGGTAATAAATTCAGGGTAATGGATTCAAGTATGTGTTTGTCCCAATCGACTATCACCGGCATCACCAACCACCACCAATATTGCTACAACCATGCTCCGGCGCCACCACCAACCGAAACCACCACACCATTGTAACTCGTAGCACAATCACCACCTATACTGCCACCTCCACCACCACCCTCATCACCACCACCACCACTACCCGTCACGATCATCATCACATCAACCATCACTTGCCACCATCAATTGCCATTGATCGTCACCTTCACCAACATCATATTCGCCACCAACAACACCGTCTTCACCACCGCCGTCACCACCATCGACCACAACCACCACCATCATGGTGGATTCAAGTGTGTATTGGTCCACCGACCACCACCACCGCCACCTCCACCTCCAGCAACCTCCATACTATCGGTCAACGCCACTACCACCGCCTCCACTTTCTGTTGCCACCTCTACCGACTTAATCACTGCCTCAACCAACATGGTTGAAGCCGGCACTAATCATCACCCCTAATGGTTGCTACCACCATCATCAATCACCACCACAACTTACTATTGCCACCAACTACCATCAACACCGCTGCCAACACTGACCACCACCACCATCGACCTACTATATATGTGTGTGTGTATTGATTACCTATATTAGCCAAGCAATATCAATAGTAATGATAATACTAAGGAATGCTTATTGTATTCCTTTGTATTACCCTTTACCCTTTGCCATTTTCATTCTCCTCTGTCTAACCAAGCACCCCCTAAATGTTATTTTAGCATAACTAACTCAATACTAAATAGCCGTAATGATAACGCTTAGAACTATCATCACTAACCGGCTAACCGCCACGTCAACACAAACTTCTTTTTTATTTTCACTTTTATATAAAAACACATAATATTTATAAAATAAATACTAGATTAGTATTTTTAAATTAAAATTACTAAATTTTCATTCCATTATAATTAAAATATTACGATACTAAAATTAGAAAAGTACAACTAGCACTAAAAAATAAAATACATAAACTAGTACGATTAATACTAAAAATTAAAAAAACTTAAACTAAGTAAATACTAAAAATTAAAATACCTCCTTTTTACCTTTACGATGATGACGAGGGTTGGAGGCTTCAGGTTCGGGTATGGCGACCGGCACAGGTTTAGTCACCGGCGGTAGTTGTTGAGGTTGAGGTTGTGGTGGTGAAAACTGTGGTTGTGCAAAATGTGGATAATATTGATTTTGTTGATAAATTTGTTGTTTTGGTGTTGAAAATGAAGTTGGTTGAAAATGACTTGCGTCAATTCGGGTCGCTATTGTTGCAGCGTGGGTGAATTTCTACTTTAAGTGAGTACTTACTGAAACTGGTAAGTAATTCATCATGTTTGGAAAGAAAGGATCATTCATGTAGTTGTTGTTGTTTTGAGACATAGTTGCAACAAAGTTTATATATTTGAAACAAGAAGGTTGTTTTGAGAGTAAGCTTGCATGAAAATTCACAAGAAGGTTTTTTATATTTTTAAAAGAAGAAAGTATGTATACAATGGGGATGTTTTAAATTTAGCCGTTACATATATTAGCCGTTGGGATGTTATTTTATACAAAATTGGATAAGAAGGTCCTCACCTCGTTACCACCACAACGATGGAAGTTATGACATGACAATAATCGATTGGCCACAATGGCAATAACAGCGATACCAACTCATTATGCATGGTTGAAGCTCATTAAGGTGGATAACCAGCATGCATTGTGGGTGCTCTAAAAACATATAGATATAGTAATAAGACATAAAAAAAAACTTTTTTAATATTAATATAACCTTGACCAATTAATAAATAATAGTATTCTTACTACATATAAATTATAATCTGTAAAATAAATTAAATATTTAGTGAAAAAACAGTATTTCATCGCCCATTATGACCACTTTCTTGTATGCATTACATTTTCTTTTTGGGTTGATATCACTGAATAATATTATACTTTAAAATTTTTTGATATAGTTAATTTATCTTTTTATTACCCAAAAAGGTATCATATTTTATGATGTACCGCTAAATTAATTAGAAAATTGAATTGTCCGGTCACGATTTTGGTTCTATCTGGAGTTCTCATCATTGGATCACCACAAAACCTTAAAAACTTGGTCAGAATACCTTCTTGGTGGTGATGATGGAGTTTGATTAGCCTATTGTTAGCCGTCATTTTGCGGTTGGTACTCGGTGTCTGCGTTATTATTGTTTCCTTTAAATCCGGTAATGACGGCCGACATAAGGCCGATCAACCAATGTTTAGTGGTGAATCAACGGTGAGAACTCTAGCTAAAGCTAAAACCTTAATTGAAATATACAAGTCCTTACTTACTTGAACATATCACCACAAAGTAGGTTACCTATTATTAAAAGGTTAATAATAGTTTAAACATCAAAATTTATATTTATTTTAGTTTTAACTTTAAAGTTTCCTTCCGAGTGATCTAACTCCTAAAAGTCTTATTTCACACTTCAATTTTTGATTTAACCTTAACGTTTTTTCAAATGATTTTAACTTTTTATCGATTTGTTTACTTGTTATATATACACACACACACATATATATAGGGAGGTTCATGCGAAAAAGGTTTATTTACGAAAAATGCGAGAAGCATTTATAACATCAGATTATTTAATCAAAGGTTAGGATTATGTATGACATTTTGGTAATTAAGTTATGTTTTTAAAGACTATTAAAAAAATTAAAAAGGTAAAATAGACATTTAAAAAAATATATCTACCTAATTTAATTCACTTTAAATAATCACCTACCTCCTATCCATTTGAAAAGCCTAAAAAGTTGATATCTCACTGTGTGTACATACGTACACCACTCCACAGCCTCATTTGAAAACCATAATCTCTCTCTACATATGACGGCTCGTCTCCTCATATGGTGCCATATATGCTGTTGCATGTCACCATCGAGGTCTCCTTATACGGTACCATATACGCTGCCCCACACCACCATCGACGTCGCCGGAGAAGGGGACGTCCTTATATCCCGACGCCATCGAGCACCACCGCCCCTTTTCCCTTTCTCCTAACGCCCTTCTATCCCCACGGGGTTTCATCGCTGTGTTGCTACCATCGTTGAATGATACCATTGTTGACGGCTAGGGTTTCATCACCGCGGCCCAGATATGCGATTGCCGCCTCTGCCACCCCTCGTCGCCGCACAGATCTACGATCGTCGCCTCAGCCACCTTCGTCGCCTTCGTCAAGTATAAATTCGATTTTCTTTTTGTTTTTTTCTCTTTAGGGTTTTGAACAAGTAGAAATCAGTATGTTATTTTTTAATTATTCATTACTAAACATATATGTAAATAGATTCCGGGTCTTCATTACCGTGTTACTCGAACTAGTAACGAGACAAGAAGATGAATAGAGAAGTAAATGGGCATGTTCATTGTTGTTTAGATGTTCAAAGTTTCATTTTTCTGTTACATATCGTCTGTTCATCAATGAATAGTAGGAGGTTTTTTGGAAAAAATGGTTATTTAGTTTGTTCATTACTGAATTTCTTAAAAATGGATTTTTAGTAGATTAATTGATTTAAGTCAATAGTTTGTTCATTAGTGATTAAATAAGAGGTTTAGTTTTTTTTGCTTTTTCGTCGGTGAATATTTTAAAAAAAGTAATTAACTATATTAGTTCATTAGTAAACGTTTATTTTTGAATTATTTATTAGTGATTTTTTGTTTAGATAATGACAAAAAAATTATAAAAATATTCACTAGAAAAAAGTTATAATGAAAAAACATAACAGGGATAAAAATCTGTAAAAATTTAATTAGAGGAGAGAAAAGATATTTTTGTTTACTAATTTACCTTTTTAAATTAAATAAAATTATTAATTATGACTAATGTGAAGCACAAGATCAAAAACCAATCAATGGCTGAAATTACTTCTCGTACTTTTCGCATGAACCCGATATATATGGTAAAAGTTCAAACGAAAACTGTTTTTTCGTATGAAAACCATTTGTAACACCGGTAATGACTCGTTAATAGGTGTATTTTGGTTATTTATATATTTTTCAAACCGTGAATTTTCGGGCAAATGAATCATTATTAGATTAGCTAAATTTATAAAAGTTATTAAAATGAGATGTTGAATAAAAATGAAGGAAAATAAATAAAAGTTATAAATTATTAAATGGTTTAAAAAATAATTCTAAATATGTACTCGTTATGATTTATGAATATTATACGAATAAGTTGTAAATTAGATAGAAGAAGAAGCGGATACCGCTAGAAAATGAGCCAACCGATTGTGAAGAGTCGGCCACCTTTTCCATCTTCTTTTTTCATTTATCCCTTTTCCTCACCCTTTTCCCTCTTCTTTTCTCACTTATCCCTTTTCCTTTCATTTACTTTCTTTCTTTCTTTCCTTTTTTTTCTTTTCCATTATTTTTCTTGCAAACATGCGTACATATATAATTATATAGAAGAAGGAATTAAGATTATTTCCAAAAATCATCATCATCCTTGATTAGCACGTGTTCTTATTCACCCCTTTTAGTATTTTTAAAGGTTTTGAGTGTTAATGGGTAAATTAACCTAAATCTTGAAAGGATTGTCAAATGAGTTTTGGTATAAGTTAGTAGACATATTAAGAGGTTAGGAGAGTGTACAAATGTTTAAGTTTCAATTAAAAACGGATTTGGGGGTTTTTAGATCGGATTGAAATTTGCAGAAAACAAGGTTGTATTCTTGTTGTTCTTGTGACGTGACGCGTTGGCCTTTAGAACGCGATGCATCCAGCTTATTTCGTGTGTCGCGACGCGACGCGTCCAACTAACCAGCAAGCATTTTTGCTTTCTTTTCATGGGTTGATACATGGGTTGTGATTATAGGTTGAAATATGGATAAAAGGGCTTCATTAATATGGTAGTAACACATATCTTAGACCACATGTGAGTATCTCGATCTAGTACTCGTAAATAGTGATTCATGATTTAATATAATTTATGTAAATGCATATATGAGTAATATTAATATGGTACAACAAAATGAATTAACAAACATGAGATTGGGATAACTAGTATGTCTAGTTTAAATGGTAATACTTGCACGGATATATTTGTGGTCATATAGATACAGAAATATCTATAGCATGACATATACAGTTACAGTACTTACTTGGATAAAATGATATTTATACATATATAAGTGTTATGACTACGCAATTATGATTATATAAATACAATGCTTACGTACACACCAGAACAATGGTTAAGTTACAAGTTTTATAATCATACAAATATGGTACCCAGATATGATATACAAGAACAATATTCATGTTAATACAATTACAGATATATAAATATGGGTATGAAAATACAGTAACTATATTGTTATACAACTACAGAAAGTACTACAATCATACAAATATACACAAAGATGTATATATACATATATATATTTATATTATACATTATTTTAAATGTAAGCAGTTACAGCTGTATAAATACAAATGTTATACAAATACAACTGTTACACAGATATAAATGTTATGTAAATACAATGTTATACATATTCAAATGGGGTACAATTACAACATGTGAATAAATTACGATTACAATAGTTGAGATACAGATATAATTACAATGTGTGAATACAACTACGATTACAGTAGTTGTGATACAGTTACAGATGCAACACATGAACACGTTATCGTTACAACAATTGAAATATGGATGTAGTTACAATTCAAATATAATTATTAAGCAATTATGAATACATAAACAATTATTATACAAACGCGATAATAAATTACAGAATGTATCGAAAGAATAAAGTTTACCCAGATCGTGAATATTCTTTATAAGTACTTATTTTGAGTTGCTCACTAGGCTTTATAGCTCATCAGATACTTCTAACATTTTTCAGATACTTGAAGATTTATGAATGTTGATTCATTAGATGGGCTTGTGTTTTACAACCAAACTATTGACTCATTATTAGTGACGGTTGTTCCCGGACTTATGATCCAAATATTTTAGTTATCAAGTGTTTGTAAAGGTTTTCAACTATTGCTTCCGCTATCATCTATAAATTGAACTTTTTGTTGCATTAAAATTTGTTTTATTACAAAAAATTTCCGTACAGTTTTATATTGAAAACGGGGCGTTACAACAGTGAGTATCATTTGTAATCACCATTAATGCTAATTAATAGAGGTATTTTTTATTTTTTATATATTTTTCCAACCGTGAATTGCGTCCTGGACCTCCTGGTGGACTGTCATTAAAGAGCGAGGCTTGATTTCTCTTAAATACCTCTCATTAACACGTCATTAACGAGTCATTTATGCATAAGTTTCGAGTATGGGCATTGGGGGTTTTTTTTTTAAAATGATGGAGGGTATTACTCCCTCATGGTATGTGGCTTGGGGCTCACATACTGCCCTATATGGATATCACTGCGGACCCAACCCACTAAATTCGCCGTTCAAAAAATATATCAGTTTTAGTGTTTTACTATGGTAAGCATTAAAACCTACTTTTTAATATACAAAACAAAAAATTCTAAATCATGATGTGATTTAATTACATACAATGTTAAACATTTATATATAAGTAGGGTATTCTAATTTTGATAGGATTATGTTAGTAAAATAAACCTTGGATAATATCCATCACCAATTGGAACCAAGCATAACGTTAGCAACCCCTCACTCCCTCTTGAGTTCTTCCCATTAATTTAATGACATCCAATACTAACACCTTGCAAGTTAGGTGAGGTAGGGCTACATAAAACATGCTATGTTATCAATCCATACGCGTCGTAGATATACCACCGGATATTATACATTTTATATTATACAACTTTATATATACATTTGGCATTTTGTGCCACTTGTCCTTCAATGAGTAAATTCGAACGGGAAACAGGTGTTACACATCTTACATATTAGACGATTACATATGAATTCTACTAATTGGAGAGGTTCTATATCTTCTTATCTATTCTAATTAATCATTAGATTAAGGCGTGTGTTAAAATTAAAAGAAGAGAATAAGGGGTTGTTTGTTTGCTGCTTAATGGAACAATTCAACACTGCATGTTGAATCATTTAGCATTCAACGTGTTTGATTTCTGTCTCTGAATAAAGACTATGCCGAATGAAACAGAAGAACGTTATTGAATCATTCTACCTTATAGTACATTCTGAATCATTAAGCACCGGGTATTTTACCCTAATACTCCTTCTTTTACACGTTGTCTTGTTAAACAATCATATCTTATCTTATCTCCCAATATAAAAAAAAGTCTAACTTATAAAAAAATTATTAGATAATCTGAACCATTCATTTAACAAAAGATTTAATCTTGATCATTCATTACTTCAAATTAAAAATCAATTTTGACTTTTAGATTCAAAGTATTAAAAACTCATGTCAAAATAATTAGGACTATGATGTTATCCGAATTTAACCACACTCATTAATATCTTAAGAATCATATGGGATTAATCAATTTTAAATAAAAATAAATAATCAATAGATAATTTAAACATTCATTTGGATCAATAATTTTTCTATATTCTTGAATTAATTAATTAATTAATTACGATTTATACATTTTTAAAAGACACAAAAATAAAACTAAGTAAAATATATATTTACTAAATATAAAATTATATACCAAACTATTCTTAAAACATTAAATATGATTAACTATTATTACTAAAATATATACTCAATATATACTTAATGATGTTTTTATTATTGTTATCTTTTTTTTGTCTATGTTTATTATAAATATAATAAATTTTATCATAATTAAATTATATATCATTCTTAAAATTGTCATCGGATGAAAATTTTCTTTTGCTCATATAATACAATCACATATTTAGCTAAACGAATATAAAATAATATCTTCACATAAATAATTATGGTTACCCGTGTGTTTACACGGGTATCTAAACTAGTTTACCAATAAAATAATAGTAATGTTTTTTTTGTTTTTTGAAAAATAATATATCCTTACTTTTTACTCTTACTCATCACAAGATAACATGTGAAGTTTACTAGTTCTCTAACGTTCACGTAAAGCCACTTGTGTTAATCTTGTATATATTATATTTTTTTTACAAATAAAAAAAAGGAAGAACGAAATGTAGGAGAGAGAGCCCCGGTCGAAAAGTACAAAACACACATTTGTTCCCCTCGTTTCAAAACTTTTACACACCCTTAAACTTTTCACAATAGGTATTAATCGCCCCCAAATAAAAGCAATAAAGTTTTGATAAATAATCGTTTTATTTCTCTCAATTTACTTTTGAAAAATTATATGTTCTCTAAAAATATTCTTATATTTCATCCTCTTATGTATAAAATAATGACATGTAGTATCTACTAAATCTCTTACCTTATTCTCTTATTTGATTTTGACATTTTTCTTAATTTAGTAAGTAGAAGGATGAGAGCATCTCCAATCCATACAACTCTAAAAGAGTTTAATAGATTGTCATGTCAGTATTTTACTACCTATACAATTTTACTTTTTAACCTTCACAATCCATTAAACTCTACAAAGTTTAATGAATTTTCACATCAGTATCATATATATAATTTTACAAAAATATTCCAAAACTTCAAAAAAAAAGAAAAGAAATACTACATTAAATAAAAATATGAAAGTAATAAATAAAAATTACGAGACTAAACCCACTAATTAAAAACTAAGAAACCTAGAAAATAAAATACTTAAAGTCCTAATAATTAATAAAAAATATTTAAAATATACGTACATCAAATTTTTATTAAATTAAAAAAATTATTTAACTAATTTATAAACTATTAAGTAAGTATATAGAAATTAGATTTGTATTAAAATTATTTATTTATAAAACTTTTTTAATTGCTTTCCAAAAAAAATTAAATAAATAAGAGTGGGGTCCACCCAAATCCATACAACCATTCAATAATCATACAACTCCTTATTCATTCAACTCATTCCCCACTCCATGCAACTCTTATACGACTCACATTCAACTTCTATACAACTCCCATTATAAATGCTTTGAGTAGGTAAATAAAGAAAAATATATTTACTTCTATTAAATATTTTTGCTTCATCTTACCAAAGAACTTTTAGTCTAACGGTATCAAGATACATTTAAAGTGTTCCTTCTCCTTGAGATTATGAATTTAAGTCCTACTAAGAACTTAAATACAAATTAGAATATGTTTGTTTACCTTTAGTATAAGTAAAAAGAGAAATTATTTATCCTCTTACTTTTTGTTTTTACTTATTCTCTTAATCACTTGATTAGAACAAGTGTTAAAATCAAAAGATAATATGAAAAAAGAAAATTAATATATTAAGTATGCTAAACATTAAATTGGAAGAAAGTTAAAAGTAAAAGTAAAAAACTATAACTAAAAATATAGAGTAGAAAGCTTTTCATCAAATATTGTACGAGGACCTATCTTTTCTGTTTGGTTTTCAATCTCGAAATTTGAAAACTTTTTATTTTTATTATTTTTATTTTTAACTTCGATATAGAGAATAAAAACTGGCACTTTTGACGGTAAAGCGGCAGGCAAAAGGTGGGGAAAAACTTGTGTGTATCGCCAGACCTCCGTGTTGCCAACTCCGCCCCTTAGGAGTACACCTGTCGCCTTCTCATTGGTTTATTCCTCCTCTCTTTCACGCGTTCCCCATTATATAAACCCTTCGAATCCGCTTCTTTCCATTCTCCTCCGATCAAAGAGAATAACATAAGCACACACAAACACCTAAATACACAAACGCTGCTGCTCGCCCTATCAATCGAGGTATTTTTTCGATCTCTCTTTTCTTTATTGCCTTATGAAATTCTACGTTTGATCTTTTTTTTGGCTTTATGAAATTCTACGTTTGATTTTGATATATCTATAGTGTTCATTTGACGTCAATGGATTGTAGGATTGCTATGTCTGTATTGCGGTTCTGTTAATCGAGTTTATATTTGAATCTGTTACTTTTTGGTCGATGTAAACTTTTTTAAACAATGATTTTGGTATCGCTTGCGGTTAAGATCTGTAATCTGTAAATCTTGTGCTTGTGGATCTGTAGCTGGTTCAGTGAGCTAAGACCGTGTAGCATCTGGTTTTGTTTTCATGATTTTATAGCGAACTTGATAAAGTGTATGTTGATATGTGTATGAATCAGACTATCAGAGAAGGAAATAATCTGTGGAGCGAGAAATCGTTCGGTCTGAAATTTGTCAACGCTTTATCGGTTACTTGTACTGTACAAGTCATGATGCATAGTTTGAAAAACTGTTGCTAAATGTATCTAGTGTCATAGCATTGTTCTACATGTAGAGTCTTATATGCTTACTAGTTGACTAAACATCCAGTTATTTCTTCATAATGCAGAAAATTATAGATTACGTGTTTGTTTCTAGTACTGTGATTATTATTGGTGGTCCAAGTTGATCTAGGAAGAACACATGTATCTTCTTGGTCATAGTGTTTGATTATGGTGTAATAGCTTGGATTGTTCATCTAGATCTGTCGTTGTGTCTATCTGCTTTCTTGATTTCCTAGTTCCTACAGTGATTGATATGGTATCTTTTGTAAGTGCAGGCATATACTAATTAACAGAATGGCATCGACTGACGCTTCACGTGAAGATAATGTGTACATGGCCAAGCTGGCAGAGCAGGCCGAAAGGTACGAAGAAATGGTTGAGTTTATGGAGAAGGTTGCAAAGACAGTGGATGTTGAGGAGTTGACAGTGGAGGAAAGGAATCTTCTTTCTGTGGCTTACAAGAATGTGATTGGAGCCAGGAGGGCATCATGGAGGATCATATCTTCCATTGAGCAGAAGGAAGAGAGCCGTGGGAATGAAGATCATGTTAAGCTAATCAAGGACTATAGGGCTACAATCGAGACTGAACTAAGCAAAATCTGTGATGGTATATTAGGCCTTCTGGAATCGCATCTGGTTCCCTCTGCCTCCTCTGCAGAGTCAAAGATCTTTTACTTGAAGATGAAAGGTGATTACTATAGATACCTGGCTGAATTTAAGACTGGAGCTGACAGGAAGGAAGCTGCTGAGAGCACTTTGTTAGCTTACAAATCTGCTCAGGTGGGTAATCCTTATTCATTTATCTACTTTAATCTTGCTATATAATGTGATCATTACATATCCTGACTTCTAACTGTTGTATTGTGTTGTAGGATATTGCTCTATCTGACTTGGCTCCCACTCACCCAATACGACTAGGACTTGCCCTTAACTTCTCAGTGTTCTATTATGAGATTCTCAATTCACCTGACCGTGCTTGCAACCTTGCCAAGCAGGTAATTTCTTTTACCATCGAGCTTCAAAACTCTCCAAGTCTCCAACTTCATAGCCTTGGTTTCTGTTAAATTGATTATCAGTCTTTGTACAAATCTTACTGCGCTTGATTTGAATAGATTGCTTCATTTACCTTTGGGTGTTCGTATGTGGGATGTTAGGGTTTAAATTCTTCCAGAAAGGAAAATTGAGGTATTAGCAGTGGCAATGGCAGCTGTTTTACTTTCTCTTTGAGCAGCCAATGTTTATTCTGATTTGGTTTTTGCTTTATCGATAATCTTATAAACAAATCATGCTACGCATCAATGGTATGAAAAGTGACTGGCCTTAATAGTTGACTTAATTATATTACATTATTACTTGTTAATCTACAACTAGTTAAGTAACATAACAGTTTTTTTTTTCTTCATGATTGTGTTGAATAGGTGGCTATCAAAGAGTCTGTGGTAGATAGTGTGTGGTAGAATGTTTTGAAAATCTTGATATTTTGCCTGTAGAGGTAGGAAGGGGGTTTCTTTAATGCATCTCTAGGTGACATTATCTATTCGGCAACAAACAACAAACTGGTGTTTATCATGACAAAATGAACGGACCTACAAAAAACGATCAGATGTACCAATTAAAAGATATCCCATATTGGCATAGTAGCTAATTGTGGTTTTAATGCTTTGCATTTTAGGCCTGAAAATAGGTTTAACTTAGAAATCTATTGTTACATCAAGGACTAATTACTGTACTGCACATTGTGTAAACTGTAAAATGTGTCTAACGAGTTGCATTTGTAACGCATGTGGCCATGCCCTTGAACATTAAATAGCCTGTTTTGCAAAAAGAAATTCATTTGATCTTCCCGATATCTGCAGTAAAGTCCTCATCACACATTTTGGTTTTGGAATTATGCTAAATCCGTGTCTTCCTATCACAGGCTTTCGATGAAGCTATTGCAGAGTTGGATACATTAGGTGAGGATTCATACAAGGACAGCACCTTGATCATGCAACTTCTCCGAGACAATCTCACTTTGTGGACATCTGATATTGCGGTCTGTCTTTCACTCTCTCATTTTCCTTTTCTTGCGTGTGTCCCACCTAATTTTTACACTGTTTTACAAGATGTAACATAAATGTTTAATCGTGAAAGTCTCAAGTACACTTGAATAATTCGAAATAGCAATAGCAATAGCTTGTAAATTTGGGTAGAAGGAAACATCCAGATTTCACAGGACTTGCACTTGTGATTTCACTCGGACAGTCATTTACACAGTTGGTGTTTCGTTTGTGTACAGGATGAGGCTGGGGATGAGATCAAGGAATCCACAAAACCTGAGGAAACACAGTGATATGCAAACGTTTTGTAGGAAAATAGTTTGTGTACTCTATCTACATCACTAAATTATAGATCTTCTATTCCGAGTTACGGGTATCAAGGACGTAATGATTTGCAGAATCGGGTGTGGCTAGCACTCATTAGATTGAAAGCTTGTTCAAGTACTTGTGGCTTGCCGATTGGACTTGAGTTGGTTTTTTTCTTTTAATCAAATTCTGGATTTCTAGGCACTCCTTTGTGTCTTGCTCTTCATATACTTATTATTGTGTTTCTTAAGCGGTTTGGTTGGCTTCTTTCCATTTTATTGGTGACTCGAATCTAATTTAAATTGTGGTTCACTCTACAGAAAGTTTGCTTTTGTACCCATTAAATAATCAGTCATTTGAACTCCCACCTATTTATTATATATCTGTACTTTGTTATTAGCAAACCATCTTTTGTCTAAATATAATGTTCTGTACTTTCCTGGGAAAAAGCACTTTTCTACATAACGAAGAAGATTTATTAGAAGAATATAAATCTATCTTTTAGGAGCTGCTAAGAGTTTTTAAAAATCAAATTACATAAATAATCTTTGATTAATTTTGTATCTTCTTTAAGGTTTTATTTTTCCGTCATTTTACATTTTTTGTCAAACACCTTTGTACAAATGAAATTCCAGCTCTCAGCTCTAAATAAAAATTCAAGCTTCGGTCCCAACTTTAACTCCATCTAGTTACACTAAACATACCCTACCACCACCGGTTGCCACCATCACGCACCACCCTCACCGCATCCGAAACAAGTGCACATGAGAATAACAAGTGAAGCAACATGACCCGTGAACCCAGCTTAAATAATTAAAATGGTAATTGAGAACTGGCCGGTACCCAATGAAATCTATAATAGGTAGTCGATGGAAGATGGAAGCTATAATAAATCAACACACACCGTGTGGAATGAATTCTATGATCATAACGATGTGAAAACTGCGATGAGACAAAGACGAGGTTAGTAGAACAATTGAACTCTATAATATTAATGATGAAGTCGTTGACATTTGTGGGTAAGGTGTTATGGACCTAGGGATTGACATGCAATTAATCACTTTAATTATCTTGGTTAATTGGAATAAGTCAAGTCATGATTTTCATGCGTAGCCTCAAATGTAGGAGAAGTCTACTTTGTGTCCTGTTTAAGTATTGTATGTTGTAGTTAATAGAAGCAAGCAGAATTAATTATTCCAAATTCCTTCCTTTGACTAATCTATTCCAACCAAAGCAGAAAATATTTTATTTATATAAGAAAGCTAGCAAGACCTTAGACAAAACAAAAATGTAAAAAAGAACAATTATAATGGAGAAAACAAAAGAGTACTACAACATCAATTTATCTGATCTAGCCGCCACATGAGTTTTCTTCGTATGTTAATCTAAAGTAAGATAGGCCTTGAATTAAAATAAATATTCCAGGAATATAATAGCTTTTTTTTCTCATGCACTAGTTCATTCCTAGATTTCCAAACTTGCCAAATAAAAGTAAATATCACCGAATTAAATGCTTGCAATCTATCACCCAATAAATTCACCGTGTCACCTCATGAGAGAAGTTCGTGCATGGTGGATGGAGTAGGGCCCATATTCCACACATTGGATATCTCTTTCAAAAGATATCTAGCCAGAAAACAGTCAATAAAAAGATGATCCTCACTTTTCGGAAACATGGAGCAAAAAGGACATGGTTTAGTTTGCGAAATGACCCCCCTTTTAATAGATTACCAAAAGTTGCAAGTCTTTTATTGTGGACTCTTCACGCGTGAATATTTACTTTACTATGGAGACGCTTTATCCATAAAGTTTTACATCATGACCATTGTGAAGAAAGATTTTATCTAGATGAGAGCGCAAAGATGTCACCGTATAAATACCCATCCTATCAAGAGGCCACCTCCAATGTCCATTAATATCTGTCGAGAACATTTCAAACAGATTAATATTATAAGGGTGCGGCAACTTATTTAAAGGAACAATCGATCCCCAAGTACCCTTTTTTAAAAAAATTGGATCTTTTGAGTGACGAAAGAAGCCATGTATAGGCTTTATTACTCTAACACATAAGGCCGTGTCCTCGTGTTTAATCCTCCACCACTATTTGGCTAATAAGGGGATATTCAAAGCCTTTAAACTACCAACTCCTAAACCACAATGCTCCTTAGATGCCAATGTTTCATTCCAGGAAACTCATGTAATTTTTTTGAAATCAAGACCACCTCCTTGAAAGAAGTTTCTCCTTAAGCTATCTAGTTTGTTTGGTACTTGTGACAGGGCTTTATAAATAGAGAAATAACAAGAGCCAAATGAACCAAAGACTGACTTACACAAGGTGAGACGACCAGCAGCTGAAAGAGAAGATGCTCTCCATTTTAATAATTTAACCCGAAATTTGTCTACAATGGCTGCCAAGCAGTAGTCCGGGTTCATTGTTGGTCCAACTGGAATGCCGAGAAAAGTGAAAGGAAGCTATCCCAATTGACAGTTCAGTTGGGTAGCCAAGTTCGACGCAACATATGAATCTACACCGGTCCTCGTAAGTCTTGTCTTTGAGAGATTAATCTTAAGACCCGACGCCTGGTAAAAGCGAAGAACCCTTAGCAATTTTGAACATTTGAAACTGACCAATTACCAACAAAGAGAGCATCGTCTGCATAAAACGTATGTGAAATGAGGGGGCCATTATTTGGCAGTTGAACTCCTTAAAAAATTCCTGGGATTCTCGCTTGTTTTATTGCAACGTTTAATGCCTCCATTGCGATAATAAAAAGGAAAGGGAAAAGCGGGTCTCCTTGTATCACTCGACGATGCATAGAGAACTCAGAACTAGGAGAACCATTCAATAGAACAGAGATGCCGGCTGAGCTTAAGCATTCATAGATTCAACATCGCAAATTTTGAACAAAATTTAATTTTTCCATATTCGAGTCCAAAAACGACCAATTTAATGTGTCAAAAGCTTTTTCTAAATCCACTTCAACATAAAAAGTAGTCTTTTAGACTTCTTTGCCCAAGATATGAGTTCGTTTAGAATAAGAAGACCCTCCAAAATACTTCCACCGAATCACCTCCCTTCCTTCCCTAATTATCTTCTTTGGAATCTCAAATCGGGATCATAACATAAGGTATCAACAAAGTGGTGGTAATGTTCGCAGACAAGGATGGTCGGTGTGTGTTGCTATAATGGAAATTGAACTTAATTCCTTTGATACCCCACCCCATCCCCCCAGCCCACAGAATAAGGAACTTGAATTCCTTCATTTAATGGAGAACGCTCCATTTCTTACCTCTCATTTATCAACCAAAAGCAGCATTTTGATCAAACTTGTTCCAATTTTGAGAATCCGTTAACCTTTTTCATTGCATTGTATCAAATCTTTTACGCCTTGAATTAGCCTCAATCATTTATAGTTCATGTCAAATAAACGTACATTAATCTGTATATTATAAATATAAATAAATAAATAAATAATGTTTTATTGTAGTTTTGTAAACCTAAACATCAAAATTAATATAAACATATCCATAATTCGACCGGTGATTAAAAACGGTAGAAGATTTGCACACAACAAATCTTTGTCATGCACAACAAAAAGTAACGGTTTCAATAGTAATGCCCTTGAAACATGTGGATAAATATAATAGTTCACAAGTCTGTAAGAGAAAATGTTATGATTATTGTGTAGGACAAAGTTTTGTTGTGTACACATGACACATCATATCCCTTAAAGAACTCGTATTGATCTTGCCTAACAAGTAACAACGCTAAATACTTGTATTGATGTACTTCTTTTCCAAGTATAAATGTATAATACTTATAACCGGCTAGTGTATAATTTATAAACTTCTATCATGACTTAAAACAACTTGCTCATTTACTTGGTCGAGGTAAAATGGTTACTTGAATTAATCTTTAATGGGTTATTTCATTTCATTGAATATTAATCCAAGTTGAGCGGGGAACATGTGGTTGTTGGAATCCTATATATGCCCAACTTATTATATATATATATA
>JAUEJL010093551.1:0-13958 GCA_032274825.1 Drosophyllum lusitanicum
TCAGCACACCGCAATGTGATAGGATAGCATTGTATGCTTATTCCTGATATGCATGACTTACTCTAATGATGCTTATGCTAAGTTTGTGCTCACTAGCTAAGTGTAGCTAACGGTGCCATGTTAACTGCTTTTGCAGATTGAAGTTAGATTGCCTGGTGAGCCGGGTCCCCTGCCTCTGGATATTTTGCTGGAACACTTATGTTGTAATAAATACATTATGGTCGGTTGTATTATAGAGTAACACCAGATACTGAAACCAAGTTAGTTGTAAATATTTCCGCTTCTTAATGTTAATTGATCGTGATTAAGTTCACGTTTGTTTAAAAACACAACTTTTTGCTAAAATCTGGTAATTGCAAGGCTGGTGTTACAAAACTGCCGGAGTTTCAGTTTTCTATTTTATTTGTTTTTACAACTTGATTAGTGAGTAATGTGATAGACGAGTATTATATTAATATAATAATGTTAATGATGAGTGAGTAGAGTATAGATTGAATGAGATTTGAATAACAAGAGCGTGAGATGAGAGTGATGGTCACTATTCACCTTACTCTTATACTATGTTACATGTAATAATGGACGGACTTGATTTGTAAGGAATTTAATTAATTAATTAATGGGAAATAGAAACGTGAAATATCTATATGTATATATTAATGAAGATATAAATAAATAATAATATATGGGTTAGGGAAAAAAGAACGGTAGTGACCAAGTGAGGAGTCCGTCTTTCATGTCAATTTAGGTGTTTCCACTTGTTTATAATTTTCTATGCATCATTTCATTATTTGGATCCAATAATTAAAGATGTGTATCGTACTTTTGGGCATTTAGCATTCGGCGCTGGTGGGCCATCTTAATTTACCAACGACCACCATCATTCCACGTGGTCGCCAGCCACTACCCTAGCTAGCTAGCTAGCTAGTCGACTTCTCTCCCAAATTAACAACTTGTTGTTTCCCTTATTCACTTCATCAATTCGTAGTAGTTAGTACCCTAGCTAGCTAGCTAATTCTCTGTTCTTTCTCTCGCTTCATAACATTATTATTCATCAAGATAACGTTTTTACTCAAATTTCATAAAATAGTAAATCTTTTATATATGCATCATAGTAACTTTTCTTTTTTTTAATCTAAAATGTAAGTATTTTGTTATTTTCTGTAATTTAAATGGCACGTTACCTTGATAAAAATATCTAAATTACGTTGTTATTATTAAATTAATAACCTGTTTTTTCTTTTATTTCCTTCTTTCATGTTATTTACAACGTACATTCACATGTGACTTTGTTTAACTTAATTACACATTTAAAGACGGAGGGGAGTACTCCTGCACGAAAGCGGAAATCCAAGTTGGCTTGGTACCTTATGTTTTACATATTGGAAATGGAGAAATTACATCATCGCTTGGCAAGGTCAATATACAATAGACAACCACGAAGACTAACGATTATGTCAGAAGTGGTTGTCTCGTATGAATTATGAATTTGACATGCATATTTTAGTGTCGCTAGTTCCAACAACGACGTCAATATTTCTAATCAACTCTTATCTTGTTCAAAGCATTTAAAAGTTCGTTCAAGGTTAATAGAGTATAATACAATCAACTCTTATCTTGTTGATGTAATATTTCCCGACCAACTTGTGAAACCATTTATGTTTCTACAAGATAATAAACAAAGAAAGTTCATTAGAGTAGCGCAAAGCCCCAAAAAAGGTAAGAAATGATGTGGAACGAGCATTTACTACAGTTTATAAAAACATTATCTTTAATGTTTTGCCGATAACAATTTTAATATTAAAATTTTTAACACAAATTTCACCGTATCGTTAATACTTTGAACGCGACTTTTTTTTATGACATAGTTATATATTTTTAAAAGGTTTGGGTAAGGGAGTTAGGGAGATGATGGTAATACTCACTTTAAGTGATTTACATATATAAAATATATATATGGAAGAGTTCAAACGATGACAGTCTTTCGAACGAGAACTGTGAGAACCAATCTTAGCCATTGATTAAACTTAATCAATGGCTAAGATTTTTTTGTGGCTCATTAATGCTTCATTAGTGACGCATTAATATGGGTTATTTCGGAAAAATCAAGCCTCGCAAATTAATGACGGTACGCAATTCACGGTTGGGTGAATATATAAATTACCAAAATACCTTTATTAATGAGTCATTAATGGTGTTAAAAACAGTTCTCGCAGTTCTTGTACGAAAAAAAATTCTCGTTTGAACTTTTGCCTATATATGTATATACACATATATAGGGAGCGATTTAAACGGGAACTAATATACCCATCAAACAAAAATGTGTTAAATTACGAAAATTATACCAAATTAACGAGAAAATTGTGTTCTTTAATTTGAAACCGATCTTGCTATATTTTTTCAAAAAAATACGCGTTTGCTGGGTTTTTTCTAACACAACTCTCGACATATGCACATGTGCATAATATTTGCACATGTGCATATCTACGTCTGTGATGAAAAAGCACACGTGCATATATTTGCACATGTGCACATGTCGACCTGTACTGAAAAAAAACCCAATAAACACAAAAAAAAAAATCAAAGAAGTATAGTTAGATCGGTCTCAAATTAAAAAACATAATTTTCTCGTTAATTTGGTATAATTTTCGTAATTTAACACCTTTCCATTTGATGGATATATTAGTTTAAAAAAAGTGGGGGTAATATGAAAATGTCAAAATTTTCCTTAATTAATTAAGGATAAGTTTGATTAGTTTAAACTTATCTATTAACAACTATTTAATCTCGATCCTCCATCTTTTTAATCAATTACTATAATTGGTTCTCGAAGTTATCGTACGAAAAAAAGTTCTCGTTTGAACCGTCACCTATATATATGTCGGAAAAGTAATAATATTTGATGAAAATTAGCGAGCAGAGCAATAATACAATATCTAAAATACTAATAAACCCAAGTTAAAGAACTACTGATAATTAATAATTCTAACACTTATATAAATCTACTAATTTTTTTTCTTATATTTTATTAATTTTAACACTTGTATTAAGTTTAAGTAAGAGAGTAAATATGAAGATTTTATAAGAGGTAAAACCTCTTATTTAGTTTTATAAGATTGTTTTCTAGTCTTTATGAAAAGTTCTTTTAGTATATAAGATGGTAGTTTTTATTTTCTTATGATTGTTTTCGGGTCTTTAATTTAGAGAAGTTTTATATTATTTATATGAAAATTTTATTTTTTTATATTTTATCATCTTACTTGATTCTAATATTTAGTTAATAATTAATATGTGTAATTCTTTAATTTTTTTTCTAGTCTCATTAGTTAAAATAAGTAGAGTGATAATTAAGAATTTTTAATATAAAAATCTAGAACCTTTTTGTTTGTATATATGGCTAGAAAGAAATATAAAAGTGCAGACGGAAAAGGTGGTCGACATAAAAAGTAGTTTACCACAGGAAGTACATTGACAAAAATACCCCTGAGAATTGTTCAAATGTTAACAAATGCGTCCGTCATAGATTACAAATAACGTATAACCAACGCCGCTTAATCGGCAATGGTTTATATAAGGTGTTACTATTTAGATTTTTTTTTAATATAATAGACACGTAACATTAATCAATTATAATTTTTAATAATGTTATAAGCTCACGTATTTTATATCGTATAAGGGAATTTAAATTATTAAAAAGTGTTCAAATAAAATAACTCTTTGTATATGGTCCACTACACCACTCGGCAGACACTCAGACCTGACAACAGGAGTAGCTCTATCTCGGTCATGCTGTAGTGTTTGCTTGCATACGTATAGTACGTACTTCACTTGGTTATTATGATTTTTGTCTGGATATCAATATGATATAGGTTTTAAGTGGCTATAATACTCTCCGGTTACAGTAAATAGTAAATTATAAATATAAGATAAACCTTTAATTATAATTTAGTTCAAATTATGAATTTAATTTTACGGCTTTACTTCATCCAAATACAATTTTCTTGCACTATAGTTTTTTCTTCACTTGAAATAATCAAAATATGTATCTTGTTGATTTATTTATGTATCTTTAATTTTTAGTTAGTTTATATTATTTAATAATATTTAATTCTATGAAAATACCAAAAAAATAATTATAATGCAGACCTCTCTATTCAAGCATGGCAAAAACATCGTTTTCGTACTCTTAACAAGGATAACAGTTAAAGTAGGTAGATTGTGGCAAATAATTAGCGTCTTTGTTACATTTTCCACACACACACACATATAGCACTTCATTAATCTCATCAACATTAGGTATCTTGACAACTATAAAACAGATAAGATGTAGATTACCTTTACTAACCCGAAGTAAAAATAAATAAACAAATTAAATGTATTTATATGAATATTATAATAATAATGATAATTAATTAATTAACCATACTTGGTTCACCTTGAGTACGTCGTCATCACGCTTATAAATTAAAGGATTAATAGAATATATTTAAATATAGAAAGTCCTGTAATAAAAAAAATCGTGTGTCAAAACAAAACAACGCAAAGTTTTGTTGATGATTCTTTCAATGAAAAAGTACAAAAGTATTGTCATATAAAATAAAATTGTCAGTTTGAGAGGTTGGTGAGGAGTTATGTTTTCATAATTGTACGTCTCTTCAAGCTCCTACATTTACTTGGTCCGTTGATTTTATTTTTTAATATTTTATTCTCTAAATATATATTACATAATTATATATTACATTTGCTTAATTAACAATCAAAAAAGTATATGTTCGGGAGATAACTATTTCAACTTAATAATTAAATCTGTCTATTGAAATATATATGATTTGATGATAACAAAACCAAACATTCAGTAAGACTTAGAATGAATTTGAATATTTGTTGTTTAGATTCTGACTAAAAGTTACTAAGTATAGAATATCAGCCGAAGATTTGCTAGGTACTGAGCATCAGCCGAAAACATCATCTAAAATAAGTTGAAAAAAAGACAAGTGTAGAAGACCATCAGCTGTAGCTAATTCAACCATCAGCTAAGCAAGTTCAAATATCAGCAGAGCAATCAGTTTGATCAGCTGAGAATTTATTTTGATCAGCTGAGAATTCATTTTGATCAGCTGAAATATGAATGTCTCATCTAAGTATCTCTTTCAAACACTTAGTCTTATTTTGATAATCTCATTACTCTGAAAGATCAGTTGAACTATTTTGATCCACTAATCATCTAGGTTGATCAGCTTATGCATTGTTTAGCTCTAACAGTTTGATCAGCTGACCATTACATGATCAGCTGAGCACCCTCTTATCAACTGAGCAACCAACACTTAGGCTTAGAAGTTAATGTTTATCAGCTTAGTACATTTTGATTAGCTAAGTCGTATTTTTCAGTTCTAAAAGGTTGTTTAGTATATATTTTTTTTGTTATGTAACTTTTCTATGTTAAAGGAAGAACATGTGTTGTTCTATTATGTTTTAGATCTTTATTTGTAAAAGTATTTGCACTTTTATACTAGGGGTGAGATCGGTTCAAAACCGGACCGGACAGAAAAAGA
This sequence comes from Drosophyllum lusitanicum, assembly GCA_032274825.1. NCBI lineage: Eukaryota > Viridiplantae > Streptophyta > Magnoliopsida > Caryophyllales > Drosophyllaceae > Drosophyllum > Drosophyllum lusitanicum. Next base: position 5,550 of record JAUEJL010093551.1, read on the forward strand.
CTGGACCGGACCGAAACCCGAAATCTATAAAAAACTAGGACCGAAGACCGGACCGACTAGTCCTGGTCGTCCCAATCCGGTCAGATCCGGTTAATCGGTTTTTTCGGTCTATTAGTTGTTTTATACACTATATTAAACAAAACTGGACCGGACCGAAACCCGAAATCTTTAAAAATTAAGGACCGAAGACCGGACCGACCAGTCCCGGTCCGAACCGGTCTCGGTCTGGTTCGGTTCGGTTCGTCGTTTTTTCAGTCTATGAGGTCACATGCTCACCCCTATTTTATACCACCAAGTGAGACAAAATGGATAGAACATTATTCTTTGAAAAAAGGTTAAACGAACAAAGATCTTGAAAATTTGTCAAATGCTAAAGTATGGCTAACAACTACATTTTTTGTAAAGTCAAATCTGAAAAAACATGACTGTTGATAAAAGTTCAAGCATGAAAGAAGAATTTTATAGTTATAAGGCAAAAGGTGGGGTAAATAATATTATAATATTGTTATCGAGGTGTACTTTTTCGAAAAAGTACTATTACCTTATTCAATCCTGATTAAAGTAATATTATTTTTTGTCCGCTTACTTTATGATTAAAATATTATTTTCTCTTTACCACTTTGTCTCCCATCATCCATTCTATTCGTTGCTGCCAAGTCTCTATATATACTCTTGCATTCTCAAAAGAACATCATCCATTCTGAACGAAAGTGTGCAAACTACAACTACACAGAAAAGAACATCTCACCCAAGTTCAAAGCTTTTAAGCAAGAGCAAGTTTTAAAGTTAGCAAAGTGTGGAAAACTTGTCCATGTGTTGGACCTCTTGAAAATTAGTTGTTTTTAGAGAAGCATGTCTATGTGTTAAACATTTAATTGTCACCTTTTATTGTATTTGGAATTTTCGGTTCCTTATACATGTCATTCTTGATTCATAATTAATAATAAATTATATTAAAAATATTAGTGTGTGTATTTAAATTTAAAAAGCTTAAGTTTGTATTTAACCTCATTTTACAAACATTTATTGTTAAGTACTTAATCTGACACTTACAACATTTGGTTTCTAAGTTTATTAATGTTTCTCACATTTGATAAAAGTTTCTAAAACTGTCTGAATTTAATTAAGAGTGAAAATTCAGCTTAATTCTTTTTTACAAAAAAATATATTGTGATAAAAGCCAATTAAGGTGTTATGCTATCTAATATCTATCAGAAAAAGCACCCAAAGAACCATGTATCCCAAGATTTTAAAAAACAAGTTTTAACACCTATTAATTAATTAGACATGAAAAGAAAAGAAATTAATTAAGTCTTTGAATACTAGCAAGGGAACACTTATTCATTTTTTTTATTTTATTAATCCAATTAACTTGATCCCAACAGTTCGTTCGTAAATATATATTCATCTTTTAAAGGATCTTCCAACTATTCATGAAACTCTTAAATTAAAGACATGAATGTGTAGACTACTATATATAGATATAGATAATAATTATAAATATATACAATTGACAAGGACTTAACCTGCGCAGAAGTTACTGTTCATTCTTGGGTTTTTGCTAAAATGCGCCACTATATTTATAATATATTTATTGTTGTCCATGATAAATAACAAAATATGCTTTGGCAGGATGGTAAAGTTGTTTTTCCACATACATGCCGGTTAGAGATCGATTCCTACAAGCAGGTTTTTTTTCCTAACCTTGAAAACAAAATGTGGTTTATGTTTAAAGTTATATATAATTTTTTCTATTTATTCTTTTCTTCCTTTTTTCTTCTATTTTATTTCTCAAGCGTAATGTATGCTTAAAGTTTATATTTTCTTTTTTTAACTCCATCTACATAATTATTTAAAATGCATTTGTTACTTTTTTCTATACAAATAGTATAATGTTTTCTTGCTTTTAATTCTATCAAATTCTCTAATATCAATGTTATAAAGGGTTTAGTTTACCAAAATATATCCAAGCTGTCATGTTTTGCTATTGTTTGTATCGGACTTAAAAAATTTATATTGTGTGTATCGAACTTTTAATTTGTCGCAATTGTGTGTATTAAACTTTCTATTTTGTGTACTAAACTTGTAATTTTTTTACTTCTTTATGTAACCAAAATACATACAATAGTAACAAATTAAAAGTTTAATACACACAATAGAAACTTTTAAAGTTCGATACACACAATAACAAAACGTAATAACTTTGATACATTTTAATGAACTAAACCCTTTATTTATATTAGAAGATTTGATTTGATAACTATATATTTTTTAACTAAATCTATGGTTATAATAATCTAATAAATTTTATTTATATTAGTTTTTTATTTATCTTAGATTAGAAGATATTTATACTTATTGTTACGTTTGATCAAAAAAAATTTATATTACTTTGAAAATTTGTATGATTATTCTACAACTGACCGACTAGTATTCGAGTTCCATCACTCGGCTTAAGTTTGTTTTAAATCTATATTTACTTAGATGTAAAGTTTTTGTAATAAAAGTTATTTTTCTTCTCTTAATCATTTAAAGGCATCTAAGCTATTTTATAGATGTGGCAATTCTCGAATCTCGACAGGACACAAACTCAATACGAAAGTAAATGGGTTTAGGTTGACGCGTATAATAAACAGATAAGTTTGGGTTGACTTGTCTAACACGTATAATAATGAGGTCCGGTTATGATCATATATAAATTTCATGAGTCGACATGCTAACCCGTTTAATGTTTGTATAGATTTTATCTTTTTCATATATAAACCAAGTTTTGATGTAATTATTATCCAGATTCCGATAATCTATATTTTTTAATAGTTTTAGTTTATGAAAAATTACACAAAAAAGATCTTGATGTTAGACATCATGATTTTTTGGTGATGACCAGACCATCCAACATGTTAAACCGTTTACAACCGATCAACCTTTTAGTAACCCACCAACCTGCAAATGACCAGTCAACATGCTAAGCCGTATAATTAAATGGGTTATATGATCTCACATATACGAGTTAATGTTTTTAATCCTGACACAAATAAATAAATGAATCGAGCCCAGTCAAATGATTCTAACAAGGCAACCTATAACACGCCACCCCAAACACGATAAATTGTCACCCCTACTATTTTCTCGCTACCAAACTTTTTTCAATAACTTTAAGTCAAATAAACAATTGTTTTTCATATTCATAACCAATAAAGCATATATCTTTGAATTATCCATTACTAAGATATTACTTAAAAAGCTTATGATCAAGGTGAATTTTTCTAATATTCTTGTAGTATAACAAACGGATAAATAAATAAAAACAAACGAGATTAAATATCTGTGTGATAAGTGTGTTAGTTTAAAAAATAATAAAAATTAAACATTAATAAAAATTACTAAATGATTATAAAACGTGAAAGAAATGGGAGTCTAAAATATGGTGACAGGGTGCGTCAACACCAAGACTAGCGGGGAAAATGTTGACGTGGGGGAGAGCAGACGTGATGACAGAAACGTGATATTATGATATGAGATATAATGTATTTGTTATATAAGTCATTGATTGTTATTGTTACAACTAGAAGCAATAAGGTCGTGTATCTATTTATTATAATTAAAAAAATTTAAACTGATTAAAATATTTTGAAATAAAAAAAGAATTTGGTTAATTATGATATTTTAAAGGGTTTAGTTCCCAAAAATGTATCCAAGTTGTCACATTTTGCTATTGTGTGTACTCAACTTTCAAAGTTACCATTTAATGTATCAAACTGTCTAAAGTTACAACTTAATGTATCGGGTAACCTGCTATTACTTTTTATTTCTCTAAAATGCCACATATGATTTCATGTCAACAATTGATGCCACATATTATTTCCACCTCATTTATTTATTTTTTTCTAAAGAACATTCATCATCATCATCTTCTTCAAGATTGGGATATTCAAACACAATCAAGAACCCTAAATTAGAGCTCAAATAAAGAAATCAAAACCCATGAATCGATGGATATGAACACGAACTCAGATCGATCGAGAACCCTATATCAAGACATGAAGGAATTAGAATTGATGGCTATGAACACAAACTACGATCTGAAAATCAGAGAGTATAGAAAACAAGAACTCAGATCTGATAGTTACATACCTCAAATTGTAAACCCAGATCCATGAAATGTGTATGAACAAATTGAAGCCCTAAACCGCTGCCAACAAATCGAAGTCATAAATGGTTGTCCGTCATAGATAAATCAACTTCCTAAACCGCCGCCGACAAATCGACGCCCTAAACCGCTGTCGACAAATCGAAGCCCTACACCGCCGTTCGCCGCAATAAATCAAAGCCCTAAACCACCACCGATCGAAACCTTAATCAACAAAATCGATTTTAACCAAATTGAAGCCTTAAACCATCGTCGATCAAACCTTAATCGATGAACAGATCGATAGATATTTGAACGGGTCGATGAACAGATCGAAGAACAAATTGAAACTTTAATCCATTTTACACTTCGTATTTGTAGATAAAAGCATATTTGAACATATCGATGAACATGTAGAAACATACCTTTGACATGGGAGCCTTAAATCTATACACAAATCATGAACATGGGGTTATAATTCTACAGATGTTGAAGAAACCCTAGAAATTTGAACCTTTTTTTAACTATTATTATTGTTATTATTAATATATTTGTTTATTTTAATTTCAGTTTTTTTTAAAAAAGAAAAATACATGTTGACATCCAAATCATATGCCACATCATTTAAACCCGTGCCACGTCAGCGTTTTACCCACTACAGTAGGTATGATATATTAAATTGTAATTTGTGTAAACTTGATACATTAAATGGTAACTTTAAAAGTTGAGTACACACAATAGCAAAAAGTGACAACTTGGATGCATTTTCGGGAACTAAACCCTATTTTAAAATGTTATAATGGGTAAATATTATATTTATAAACTAAAATAAGTAAATATGATATTTTATGGTTTAAAAAAAGACATCTTAAATTATCTGTAACAATTTTAACTCAAATTATAGGACTTTGACTCTTAAAAGTCAAAATCAAACTAAATTTTTAATTTAAATAAGGGTAGTTGAGATTTAATTTTACCAAAATAAACAGATAAAATTGTCTAATAAAAGTATTCTAAATCGTTCTTTATTTATATTTAGAGATTACATTAGAAGTCTTACATTTTCCTAAACAAGTTTTAAAAAATGTAATAATTTTAAACTAAGTGAGGTTAATACGATCAAAACGGGTTACAGAAATTAATGGAATGATCATTTTAAAAAATGCACTTCTTAAATTTTAAATATTATATTTATCTATTGTAATTTAAAAATATTATATTTATCCTTTTTAACATTTAAAAAATATCATCTTTATTCAAATTGTTGGTTTTGTCCGTTTTAAATATTTTATAATTATTTTAATTTTTAAATTATATACAAGAGAGACATAAATTCATTACTCCTGATTGTAACAATAATAATCAATAACTTCTACAATAAATACAATTACGTCTTTTCATATCATAATACTATATTTCTTCTTTCATTTCTACCACTCTACCTTTCTAGTCGTGTCGACGTTTCCACTGCTAATCTGGATTTGACGTCGTCATTTGCCGTGTTTTTTAACTCTCTTTTTGTTTTGCAATTTATAATTTTTTGATATCTTTTCATTAATGTTCAGTATTTATCATTCTTTTAAACCAACCCGTGTATAACGTATGAGCATTTTATCTAGTTACTTTGTAAGGGAATAACGGGAAGGACTAATATGTCAAGATCTTGAATATTATGGGTTGAAAATGAATAAAACTTAAAAATGTGAATCAATAAAAGTAGGTGTAATTAAGTAATTAACCCTTTAAATCACGTTGATTGGAGCGTCTGATTGCGGAGCGCATACACAAACGTCTAATTTTCTCCAACGGTCAAAAAAATCAGCATCTAAAAACCTTCCCCTTCGTCACCAAACCCTAATCAAATCTCATACTTCCCTGATTTTCTGTCTCAATTTCATTTTTTGGAGTAAAGATGAGTGTTCTTGGCGAATACCCAGAAGCGATTAACAGCAAGAAAGATCTGCAGATATGGAACAATGCAGCCTTCGACAATGGCGGTGATTCACAGACCTTGAATTCCAACGATTTGATGAAATCTCCATCTTGGATGCCAAAGAAATCAGTTTCAGTTTCAAATCCATCTTTGGATTCTTTCGATTCTTCATCTTCCTGTAAAGAAAACCAAAGCCCAATTGGGTTAGTGAAATCCTCTGTTCTTGTTCACCCACAATCGAAACCCTTGAAGAATCTTCCAATCAAGATTGGCTCGTTGAAAACCAGTGTTTTTGAGAATCACGAAGAGAAGACTGATGAGGAGATAGAAATCGAGAATGAAATCACAAGGTTGTTTGCAAAGTTGGAATCGATCAGACTCAAAAGAGCAGAAAAGAATGCAAGTTATCTTGAAAAACAGGGGAAATCAATGGCTGCTAAGTTCATGGAGCTTGACAAGAAGAAAGAATCTGGAGTCAAAAAGATCCAAGAATCAAGTTTTTCAAGAACCAAGTTTTCCAAAAGGGGGTTTAGTCTGGGACCCAATGAGATCATGTCTGCAACAAATTCAAAATCAAAGCAGTTGAGTACAACTCCAATTCAATCCATTCAAAACAGAAGGAAATCATGTTTCTGGAAATTAGAAGATATCGATGAAGAGAGACTAGGGTTTTCTAGAGGCAAAAATCCAAGCCTTAGACAAGCTGTTACAACCGTTGGATCAAAAAAAGGGATGAAAAAAGACGACTTGATTCTTGCGAGTGTTCAACCAAAGAAACTATTTGGTGAACAATCAGTTCCTGCTAAGAAGCCATTAAAGCCTGGTAGAGTGATTGCAAGTCGTTACAACCAGGCTACCGTGAATTCACTGATGAAGAAGAAATCGTTGACCGAGAATGTTGACCAGAAATCACGAGTGAAGAAGAAATGGGAAATCCCAAACGAGATTGTAGTTCCCAGAAGGATGAATCTTGATGATAACGAGCTCGAGAACGAAGATTTCGTGGTGGTGTCCGAAGTGTTACCTAGGATTCGAGCAGTTCGATGTATGGATGACCTGGGTCGGGATTCGGGTCCCGCGAAGAGGGTGGCTGAGTTAGTTGGGAAGAAGTCTTACTTTCAAGAAGACTCAGAGGAAACAGTTTGTCAAAAGTTGAGTTTTGAAGGAGAAAATTGATGTTTTAAATGATTGTGTAAGCAAATGTTTTGTTGCTATTTTGATTCATTTGTGAATTGTGTTTGGGAGGAAAGCTTGACTTTTGCTTTCTTTAAAATGAATATGACAATAAGAATGATTCCAATCCATTTTAAAGGATAAAAAATTTGTTTTGAGTTGGTTAGTTTTTATTTTCAAAATTCAAACATTCAAATCGGGTCATACCGGACTGAAACCCTCAACCTCTTAAGAAGAAACACCTTTTATCAACATCTAATACCGCTAGGCTACAATCACGAAAGTCGAAATTCCAATTGGTTAGAACTTTAACAAATTGGGCCAAAGTGGTTTGTCTATTGTAGATTGCAAAAAGAAATCTAAGGGAGGTAGAAAAGTTTGTTCTAGTAAAGCAATTAGATTTTGCATTTATTTTAATTAAGTCAATTAAGCTTTTATAAAATGTCACTCAAAATGTAATATTATTTGGTTAAAGCAACCCAACCCAAGGATGTCAAACACAAAAAAGTGGTGATTTTCTAAAGGATATATGGCATATCTTAAATTTAACAAAGACAACAAAAAGAGCAATAAAGCTTTGGTAAGTAAGTCTATGAATAACTTTTCATATTTTAACAGGTTTTGTTCACCAAAATTATTTAAATTGTCATGTTTTGTTATTGTGTGTATTTGACTTAGAAAATTTCTATTAGGCCTATCGTAGCACATCACCCGAACCCGAAGAGATTCGGGTTCCTTTGGGTTAGGCGGGTTCCTTTGGGAACACCCCTACCCCCTCTTCGGGTTCCGCCTTCTTTTTTCCATTTCGGTTTGGTAAACCTGAGTAACCCGCTGTCCTTTTTTTATTTTTGGTTTTGTAGAGAGTGTAGGAGAGAGAAAATGTTTTGGTTGATTGGGAAGGGTGCTACTTGGGTTTTGGGTTGATTTGGGTTGAGAAGGAAAAAGTAAAAAAAACTGATGTGACAGTGATGTGACATTTGAGTTGATTTGGGAAGGGGAAGGGTGCTATTGTGTGTATCGGACTTTTAGTTTGTCGCTATTGTGTGTATTAAACTTTCTATTGTATGTACTAAACTTGTAACTTTTTTACATTTTTGTGTAACCAAAATACATACAATAGCAACAAATTAAAAGTTTGATACACACAATAGAAACTTTTAAAGTTCGATACACA